>JAXIVD010005990.1:2500-22500 GCA_036785275.1 Cancer borealis
TTGATACATAAAAAAAAGAAAAATAGTTATGAAAGGAAAGTATTACAAAAAAAAGTTATAGTTATAGACACAAATTTCTTCTTTTCCATAAACATTTTCTTACATAATGAATAAATTTGAAACTTTAAAACACACACAAGAAGAAGAAGAAGAAAAGTTACCGGACCATACAACACATTTTTTCCCCCTTTTTTTTCATCAATATGGTTCACTATTTTCCTTTTTTTTAAACAGAAACGCATCACTATACACTTTTCACCATCCTGCTCGCCCCCCCTACCACCACCACCACCACCACCACCACCCTGACCCCCGCCCCCCACCACACTCACCATCTCGTCCACAATCAACAAAACCATTCGAGGCAAAAGGGAGCCCGCTGATCGTACGCTTAAGTCCCTCCTCCTCCTCCTCCTCCTCCTCCTCCTCCTCCTCCTCCTCCTCCTCCTCCTCCTCCTCCTCCTCCTCCTCCTCCTCCTCCTTCTCCTCTTCCTCCTCCTCCTGTCCCTCTGTCCATCAGGTTACCCGGTTCTCTATTGGACGAAATTCTTCATCCTTTACCACAGTTTTCTCTTCTCTCTCCCATCTTCCCTCCCTCCCTCCTTCCCTCCCTCCCTCCTTCCCTCTTTCCCTCCTTCCCTCCCCTCGCCTCCTTCGTTCCTTCACTCCCTCACTTACCTTCCCATTTCTCTTTCCGCTGAAGGTCTGACCAGCTCATCCAATCCGTAATCAATTATTCTCCCCTCCCCCCGCCCCCCTTCAACCCCCTTCAAACCCCCCTTTTTTTTGTAACATCAATTCTGCTCCAAATCGTACAAAGCAACCACTCTACTGTCCCATTCCTCAATCCCATCAATCCTGTCGCTCTCCACTCCATCCATCTATCCATACACACACACACACGCACATACACACACGTATATAGCCTTCGTTGCCTTGTACGCATCTATTTATATATATATTTTCGATGCGTTTTTGTTTTCTCTACCTATTCATTTATTGTTGATTTTATTCTGTTTTATATATTTACTCTGTCTTTTGTTTCATCTATAATACATTAAATAAAAAAAAGTTTAGTTATATATTGTATGTGATAATAAAATAGTAAATATTCTTATATAAATTCTGATACAGTTAATAATAATAATTCAAGACTTAGAATAAAACTATAGGTACCAGAACTCATGTATCACTGCTTTTTGTTTTGTTTTTATTTCATTTATTCATTTATCCTTTTTTTTCAGGTACTGTTCCACACCGAGAAGTTCCCGCCATAACTCGCGTCCTTGATGTCAACAGGAAATTATTACGCGGGGAAACTACTGAGCGAAAAAAAAAAGGACAACAAAAATTAAATAAAACAAATCTAACAAACAAAAAAACAGTACTCAAAAACTATCAACATATAACAACGAAAACAAAAAAACAAAAATAAAGTTGATGAAAATATTTATGGCACTGAGTAATTAGGTTTCCCCGCGGTAACAGGTAACACAAAACGGGCCGATTACTTGGAGCAAAAGTAATTACGTTCAGGTATCTCTTTTTGGCATGTAATAGGACCTGAGCGTCTGGGAGCTGCGTGAAGGGACAGCTAAGGACAGACAACAGCCTCGTAACAATGTTGGAACCTCACCTCAACGCTTTGGAAAATATAACTCTTTGTATTTGCTTATTCCTTTGTCTTGTAAATTGATGTATAGCTTGGAGAAAATGCACAGAAATATTAGTTAATATAGTAATTGGTTTTTTTTTTCTTTCTTTCAGCATAATATTCATGTTTGCAATTAGTTACAAGATAAATATGTTTTTTTATTATTATCGCCGGACAAATTCCTTCATATATTTGCATAAACAATAGCACGGAAGGTCTTTAGTTTTGTCCTGAGGTTACATGGTGAGGGAGAGCCGCACCCAACGCGTCTTGACGGCCAACACCACAACACTGTCCGGCGTCCGTCCTTTGTTCCGCGCTGGACGAGGCGACGCGAGACTCGGTTAGGCTACGTTACGTTAGGTTTGGTTATTTCCAGGTTGATCGAGGGAGGAGGGCGAGGCGGCCGCCCGAGGCCTGAAAACTCTATTTAAGAGAAGATGTGTCGGGGGAAGGCGGCGGCGGACCTCTATACCTGGCGCGCACGGCGGACCCCGGCCTTAGATTAATCACTGTCAGCCCTTTCCTACGTGTTATTTCCTACAGAGCGAAGGTCTCAATCCGTGGAGTTAGTATCACCGCAACACACTCACACAAGGACAAGGCCACCCCGCCCTCCACACCAAAGACACACCGCCTCCTTCAGCAGCGGCTCTGCTTGGACGCGGGACGGCGGGCTGCGGGACCCTAAATGGAAGAGGGAAAAATATTAACTTATCCGTGTTCGAACGCTGCTACACTGGTGATGGAGGATGAAGTAATTTCCCAGACAGAATTAAAACCTGCCCCGCAGCGCACAAATATGATTGGATTCTGTGAGGTGGCCGCCCGGTCCCTCCTGCTCCGGGTTCCCATTAGCTCAGTTGCAGGCAGGCGGGTGTAGCGCGGCAGGACGGGCGGCGGGCCAGCGGGGGCGCCCAGCTCCCCCTCTCCCTGCCTGACGTGGCCGCGAGTTACATGTTTACGCTTTCTGCGGATTATCGTATAATTGCTCGCTATAATTCAGGGAGGAGGGCAGCGCGCGGCCTAGGCGGAGATGTGGGGTGAGGGGAGGAGGGGAGGGAGGGACGTGTGCAGGTCAGGCAGTCACTGGGGAGTTTTCAATTTCACTGAGCGGAAATTCTTTAATTTGTTCGTATCTTCGTTAATGATACATTCAGACCGAGTGAAGAATTAATGTAATTACGGAGAGGGAACATTATCGCGGCGGCGGCCACGGAGGCGGAGGCAGCACCACGTCCTTCCTGAAGGCGGCGCAGAAGGCGAGTCAGGTCTTTGGGGACGAACACGCTTCAGGAGCCTTTGAGAACCATCCAACACGTCTTCCTAAGGGCGTCATCCTCGCTATACAATGGCCAGAATATTTTCACATTAATCGACAGCTTCATTTCTTCTTTGGACTGATTTTCTTTGTTAATATATATTTAGATTCACAACATTAAAGTATAACAATTAATTCAAGTCTCAGCAGAACGACGAAGTGTTTAAGTAGCGAAAATACGACGGAGAGAGGAGAGAGAGAGAGAGAGAGAGAGAGAGAGAGAGAGAGAGAGAGAGAGAGAGAGAGAGAGAGAGAGAGAGAGAGAGAGAGAGAGAGAGAGAGAGAGAGAGAGAGAGAGAGAGAGAGAGAGATGCTATGCTTACGTCACATCAATTATACGTCACACACAATTACCAGACGAAGGCCGGAGAGAAAGTGTTCTGGGAAGGCCTGAAGGAGAGTCTATGAACCAACTATTTCACTCGCGATGGGAAAAAAATATATTAACGGAAAAGAAGAAAATTGGGGGAAAAAAAACACGAGTTACGCAACACAAGGAAAAAAAACATTGAGGAAATACGAGACAATGGAAAAAAACTTACGCAATACAAAAAAGTAGAAGAAAATTAGGACAACAATGATTACGGAACTCAAAAAAAAATTGGAAGGAAGAAAATAAAAGTCGATGAAAAAAATGTTAAGAATGAAATAGCAAAAGAAAATAGAGAAGAAATATATGAATAAAAAAAAGAAGAAGAATAGGATAAAGAAAGAGAGATAATATAGATAAGGAATAAAAGCAAGAAAACAAGAGAAAGTAAAAACAGAGAAAACTGAGAAAGAAAAAATAAAGAAAAACATTAATCACAATAAACAAACAAACAAACAAACAAATAAACAAAAGGAAAAAAATATACACAAAAATATAACAAACAAAATTGTGTTCAAAAAGAAAAGAAAACATTGAATTTTGAAAAAGATCCCAATAAAGAGAGAGAGAGAGAGAGAGAGAGAGAGAGAGAGAGAGAGAGAGAGAGAGAGAGAGAGAGAGAGAGAGAGAGAGAGAGAGAGAGAGAGAGAGAGAGAGAGAGAGAGAGAGAGAGAGAGAGAGAGAGAGAGAGAGAGAAGGGCAGATGGGAAAAGAGGAGAGAGAGGGCTGGACTGACAGAAGAACGGAGGGTCGGAGGAGTGGAGGGGAGGAGGGGGAAGGAGGGAGGTAAAAGGGGGGGAGGGGGGAGGGAGGGAGCATCAGTAGCGACCATGGAGTCAGTCGTTAAGATAATTAGTTTCATTATAGGATTACCGGGAGCAGGAAGAGTCTGGATGGTGCTGATGTCTCCTCCTCCTCCTCCTCCTCCTCCTCCTCCTCCTCCTCCTCCTCCTCCTCTCCTCCTCCTCCTCTCCTCCTCCTGAAGCTGCCTCAAGGAATAGATCGCATATCATCTTATTTTTTTTCTCCTCTTCCATAAACTTCACTTCTCTTTCTTTTTTTAAGCTTAACGTCTATATTTGTTTTGCTTTTCATCTTCTTTCTCCTTGACTCTCTTCACCATAAAACATATTCCCATTCATTCTGTCATCTCCTCCTCCTCCTCCTCCTCCTCCTCCTCCTCTGTCCCGCTCTCCCTCGCCTCTCGTTCACCGCTCGTCACTTGTCAATCGTCGTGACAGTCAGTGGTTCCAACTGGTGATTAAAACAGCAATTACGATCAAGATGGCTGACCCCGCCTGACTCCAACTGCCGACAGCTCTAATTAATGGTCGGTCATTTGAATGGTTCGCTGCCCACAGACAACCTTACCCGGAAATTTTGCCTAGATCGTCACTTGGCGAGAAAATTTGAGGAAAAGTTTGGGTTCCGTAAGTGGCGTTCGAGCTGCCGGAGAGTGGCTTAAAATACCTAATGAATAGCCTCGACGGGAGAAAAAAGTGAGCATCGAGTGTAGAGTTTGGCGGTGCTTGAGAGGGTGTGAGGAGGGTTCAGTACTGTAATGAGGACAGGTGAATGTTAGGTGTATCGGTGTTGGGTTACCTGTGTGCACTACTACTACTGCCTCACCTTGCGTTACGAAGGACAAAAAGCTGCTGGGGTTCCTTCATTAATGGAAGACTACTTGGTGAGAGGCGGCGGCGGCGACGGAGGCGGAGGCGGAGGCAGGAACAGCGGCGGCGCAGCGATAGTTTCTGAAATTTAAACGATTATCATTACTTTTCAATATCTTTAATAGATGAAAAACTACTCCTGTCTTCACTAAGATTATGAGGTTTTATTTATTATTATTAAGGAGACACTGAGTACTATCCATAGGTGTTAATACGGTAATGTTATCTATACATGATTATTACGGGGTAACAAAATACTTCGTTCCCGTATAGCGTTACTCTACACTTTCCAGGTAGTAACATAACACTGTAGCCTCGCTTATAACATTACTTTACATTACAGACTCAATGTTACGTGACTCAACTTACAAACCTAAGCTGCCTTGCATTACATTCTTAGTTAGATATGAACGTAAACAAATTCAACACAGAGCATGGAGTTAAAGGTTGTTAAGAAAAGGGTTGAGAAGAAACTTGCATATTTGGGATGAGAAAAAAAAATGATAAACTCCTGAAAGTGTAAGTATTGTAGTTTTAGATAATCTATTATTATTATTATTATATTATTATTGTTATTGTTATTATTATTATTTTTATCCCTTCTATTAGTATTAGTATTATCATTATTATTATTATCATTGTTATTGCAATTTCTTCATTAGTATTGTTATTATTACTATTACTATTGTTATTATTATTACTATTATCATTACTATTTCCTAACCTACTACTATGACTATTTTCGATTCATTCTGATTATCTTCAATTAAATAATACATGTCATAGAAATTGTTTTATTATTATACTCAGCTACTTAGTGTTTGAAGGGAAAAATTACCTAAAGAAAGAGATAACGAAAAAATATTCAAATATAAATTGTATAATTGATAAGGTTTTAAAGATGTAACTCAACCCTACACGCACACGCACACGCACACGCACACGCACACGCACACACACACACACACACACACACACACACACACACACACACACACACACACACACACACACACCATCTCTCCGCCACCACGGACAGAAACACATCAAACAAGCAATCAAAACTGAAATGAAAGCCGGAATTAAAAAAGAAACATTGAAAAAAAATATATACCAACAAACGAATCCAAACAATTACATGAAAAGAAATTCAAACCAAGATGTATAAAAAAAAAAAAAAACATTTACGTAAAAAAACAACTATTTTTACTACTACTACTACTACTACTACTACTACTACTACTACTACTACTACTACTACTACTACTACTACTACTACTACTACTACTACTACTACTACTACTACTGCAAATCAAACACATAGAGTAAAAATAACAAACACCCACAAGAGAAAAATATAACAAAAAATAAATCAAACAAAAAAGTCACAATAAAAAAAAAAGAAAATTCAAAACACGAAAATAAAAAAACAAAAACAAAAACAATAAAGAAAAGAACACACTGAGAAGCAAACAGGAACACGAAAATCAACAACACGAATAGGAGGAGGAGGAGGAGGAGGAGGAGGAGGAGGAGGAAAAGGAAGATGAAGAGGAAAGCGAAAACAAGTGACTGTCGTAGGTAGACGGAGGCGGCAGATCACATACTAGTTACGATGGTTAACAGGGGGGGGGAGGGGGCAGCAGGGGGTAGAAGGGAAGGAGGCAACAGGGGGTGACAGGGGATGATAGGGAGAAGCAGGGGGAAGCAGGGGGTGGCAGGGGGACAGAACACACTTCCCTTGCCAAAACAAACCCTCGCTGTGAGAAGGAATCCGTGAGAGCGTCCCGAAAGCATGACAAAGTGGTGATCACGTGACTCATTACCGGACCCAACCATCATTAGACGCTCGCTAAGTGGTAGTTACGTGTTACAAAACAACCTCCGACCCGACTGACCGCCCTACAACGCCTAATGACCTCGTTTGCTTGATGGTCGAGCACTAGACTGGACGCGCGGGCACATCATAGTGGTAGTCACAGGAAGGAAGGAAAGAATGGTAATGATAGTAGGGATAGTAATGATAGTAAGGATAGTAGGGATAGTACGTCACTGTAGTAGTCAGAGGAAGGGAAGGATAGTAACGATAGTAGAGATAGTAAGGATAGGACATCATAGTGGTAGTCAGATGAGGGAAATAATAGTAATGCTAGTAGGCTGATGTAGGTCGTAGGGTCAGAGTTGCTAGGACAAAGCTAAAATACAGTAGGACAAGGATTTAATAGTCTAAAATTGCACGTGACCTTTGCTTGGTAGGACATAGGACCAATTTGTGAAAGGACACGGTATAGGACATTAGATAAGGAGACGTGACGTGGTGAGGCAAGACATTGGACACAGTCAGGAGTCACAAATTAGGTTAGGTTAAGACACGCCAAGAAGGGACGAAAAAAACAAAACACAGATTCGTACATTTTCTGGAGCAAGACAACGAAATTTAACCCTCGCACAAACACACACACACACACACACACACACACACACACACACACACACACACACACACACACACACACACACACACACACACACACACACACACACACACACACACACACACCGGAAGCACCACCCTCCCCCCCCCAATCACTCCTCACCTGGCCTAGAGGCATGACAACACACCTGAGAGAGACAGGGGATAACTCATTTAGCAGAAAGGTGTAATTTGCCAAGAACAAGAGCGGCTATTGGGCCGATAATTTGTCGAAGAGGAAAAGCTAAATTAGTGGCAGCGAAAAAGCGATGATTTGTTCAGTCTGTAAAGCCATAATCTGCCTTCCTATCGACGTGGTGCACTGTGTTACAAGGTGTTAGTGAGGGGAGGCTCTAGAAAAGACAGGTTCGAGCCCTCCTCTGTCCTTACACTATATAAAAATCACTATTGGTACGTATTTTCATGTTTTTTACGTATCTACAGTAATGGAAGTAAGTTAGAAATATGATAAATGAGGATGTATTAAGTAAGTACCTGAGGTTGTCTTAGTATTTTGAAAAGATGGGAAAATGTTAAGATAAAAAGGAACATTAACTTAGCTGTTTGAACTGACTTATATACAATTTCTTTCTCGCTTGAAAACACGTATTGTACAAGAAGTAAAAGGTAATAATTATATACCTGTACATTACGTGGACAGGTAAAAGCAAACATGTCTATAATAATTTCTTCAACCTAGTGTCGTTTTTTTTCATACACACACACACACACACACAGACACACACACACACACACACACACACACACACACACACACACACACACACACACACACACACACACACACACACACACACACACACACACACACACACACACACACACACACACACACACACACACACACACACACACACTCATACACATACACACACAAATAAAACTAAGATTTCCAGAAACAGAGAAATAGATAGAAGGAGAGAGAGAATTTATGAGTACTGTGAGAAAAAACAAGAACAATATCATTCTCATCTCAGTGTGTGTGTGTGTGTGTGTGTGTGTGTGTGTGTGTGTGTGTGTGTGTGTGTGTGTGTGTGTGTGTGTGTGTGTGTGTGTGTGTGTGTGTGTGTGTGTGTGTGTGTGTGTGTGTGTGTGTGTGTGTGTGTGTGTGTGTGTGTGTGTGTGTTTTCTCTCTCTCTCAATATAACACTACATTTCAAACAGACAAGCCAGGCAACCCCCCTCCCCTCCCCCCCTCGGCCCCCTACCATGCTGGCGTTGGTGTGGCGTTGACGTGGTATAAACAGCATCGAGGGGGCGGGGGCGGCGCTCCCCTGCGAAGTTTGATATCCATGTGGCGGTAATGGAATTTTTATCATCAATAACACGTAACACAATGAACAGATCAAAGCCATGGTGTTGTGTGTGTATATATATGTGTGTGTGTGTGTGTGTGTGTGTGTGTGTGTGTGTGTGTGTGTGTGTGTGTGTGTGTGTGTGTGTGTTCCCTCAGGCTAGCTAGTGAACGAGGGAAGGACGGAAGAGAGGGAGGAGGAGGAGGAGAACAGGTGAAGTCAAACCTGTGTTAATAAATGGAAAGTGATAAGGTGGTACCGCAACTTGCCGCCAGATGACTCTCACTCACATCCTTACGAGTGACGCAGCAATAACACGTAACTGTCGGATACAATGACTATCTATAATGTAAAGTAGTTAAGTTGTACGGAGAAAAAATTATCAGAACATGTGTAATACTATTGAATATTAGTCACAGGAAACGTCAAATTTGTGTTGAGATAATGGTGTGTGAATGTATAATGAAGTATAATGAAGGTCCTCCTCCTCCTCCTTCCCCCATAGTATAGTGGTGTGTGAGCGGTCCTGTCCCTTTCTAATACGTGAATGTGAAAGATTGTGAAAGAGTGTGAAAGATTGTAAAAGATTGTGAAAGATTGTGAAAGATTGTGAAAGATTGTGAAAGACTTGACACGTGTATAGAGGTGAAAAAAATATATATTACACTTTTTTATGGAGAACAAGAAGAACAAAAGCAAATAATAAAATAAAAAAAAACAAGTATAATAATTCCACGCGTATCATATCAATTTATATAAAAAAAAAACACGGATTAATATAGAAATCATCCAAGAAACAAATAAAACAAACAAAACAATGGATTATCAACAACACAAACGAACCATAATAATAAAAACAACAAAGTAAGACAAAGAACAACATTTAGCCGTCATTAACCAAAGGACAAGGAAGAGGAGGACGAGGAGGAGGAAGAGGAGGAGGAGGAGGAGGAGGAGGAGGAGGAGGAGGAGGAGAAGGAGGAGGAGGAGGAGGAAGAAGAGGAGGAGGAGGACGACGTGAAAGAAAAAGCGTTAGGAAGAGAATAGCAAGAGAGACAGAGAGAGAAAACGAAAATATGTACACTTTTACACATACGCGACTCCCCTCCTCCTCCTCCTCCTCCTCCTCCTCCTCTTCCTCCTCCCACTGGCACCATATCCAACGCGTGGACAGGTTTCAGGGAAAACTAAGGTAATTTTCTCCATGTCTGTGGCAGATATTCAATGGCTGGGTGACAGATCCGCGGCGCGCCTGACAGCCGGCCGTGACTCACTTGTTTCACCATCGAGTTAATCCTTAATTGCGGCTGGAATTGGGTTAATTACACGTTAAAGTGCTCTCTTTGCCCCTGACAATGACTCTCTCATTTCTCGCGTGATATTTGGTGGAAGTAAAACATGCGTGAGTAACAGACGGGTTGTAACAGGAGGTGGAGGGAGGAGGGTGAGGTTAGGTTAGGGAGGAGGGTGAGGGTGCGCTGGTGGAGGGAAGAGAAGGGAGGAAAGGAAGGGAGGGAATAGAGACAGAGAGGAAAGGAGGATGTGAGAAGTGATAGAGAGAGAGGATGAAAGGAAGGGAAAGTTTGTGTAGGAGGAAGATATTGGAGGAAAGGAGAGAGAAGAGGAAACAAGAGAAGAAAGAGGAATAAGGATAAGACAGTAAGAAATGGATGGAAATGGTAATGAAAAGATGAAAAGGAATTTGATAAGAAAAGGAGGAAGGAAAAAGAGAGTAGAACGAAAAAAAAAAAAGAAGAGGAGATGATGCATAAGGGATAAACATAATATGAAAGAAAAAGACGAAACAAAAAAAATCAATGAAGAGTAAAGAGGGAAAGAGAAGAAAAATAGGAATAAAAAAAGAATACAAAACAGAGGAGGAAGAAGAAAGAAAGACCAAGCAGCCAAAAGGAAAAAAAAAAAAAAAAAAAGGATATCAAAAGTGAGAGAAAAAGAAAGAATTAATAATAATACATAAAAACCGAAAAAGAGGACAAAAAAAAAAAGAGCAGGTAAAAAAAGTGACTCAAAGGTATAAGGAAAAATAAAATAACTAAATAGAAAAAATAACTAAAAAACAAAGACATACATAAAGGTTGAAGCACCAAAGCCTTAATAATAATGATGATGATGATGATGATGATGATGATGATGATGATGGTGATGATTAATTAAGAACCACTTTTTTTTGCCGAGATCAGGAATAAAAATAAATTAAAAATAAAACTAACATTACAGAAATAAAGGAAACATAACAGAACCTAAAATAACTTTATGAACAACAATGAACATTTAAATTTTAAGTCTGGAAGTAAGAAAAACAATGATAATTAGATAGATAAATAAATCAATAAACAAATTAATATGAATAAAAATAATTACTTCTATTTTCAAACAGGAGGTAAAACTAGAAGGATCCCGACACACAGCAAGATAGGAATGTCAATCAAAGTTCAAATGATGGGAACGCAACACTTGCAAAGACGTCATGCAAGTTTGGGTCAGATTCTTGTTATAATTATTGATGAGGACAAAAGGTTGAAACAATGAAGTAAAAAAAATAATATCACTTTTCTAAATCACTGGAGCATTTTTCTGAGATTCAACGCAACACAAACATAACACAAAAATAATTCAGAAATGTTATTATTTTTCTATTCCCTATATTTATTTTCTTCTCTCTATCTTTTCTTTTTTGGGGCTGTGGGAAAAGACAACCACAGCCTTTAACCTCATTAATTTTTCCCCCAATCCAGGTGTTCATAGACGATTAGGTGACGAGGAGGACGAGGAGGACGAGGAGGACGAGGAGGTTCAGTGAGGTTTCCAAGAAGGATCAGAATTAACAAGATGATAATTTTATGAACATCCTGTCAGTCAAAGGATGAGTCTTCGTCTGTCCTGCATCTCTCTCTCTCTCTCTCTCTCTCTCTCTCTCTCTCTCTCTCTCTCTCTCTCTCTCTCTCTCTCTCTCTCTCTCTCTCTCTCTCTCTCTCTCTCTCTCTCTCTCTCTCTCTCTCTCTCTCTCTGAACAGTGTGAGGACTTAATCAGCGTGTTGAGGTCAGTGTTGTACAGGTGTGTTGCAGATTACCTGTCAGGTGTGTTGTGTGTGTGTGTGTGTGTGTGTGTGTGTGTGTGTGTGTGTGTGTGTGTGTGTGTGTGTGTGTGTGTGTGTGTGTGTGTGTGTGTGTGTGTGTTGTGTGTGTGTGTGTGTGTGTGTGTGTGTGTGTGTGTGTGTGTGTGTGTGTGTGTGTGTGTGTGTGTGTGTGTGTGTGTGTGTGTGTGTGTGTGTGTGTGTGTGTGTGTGTGTGTGTGTGTGTGTGTGTGTGTGTGTGTGTGTGTGTGTGTGTGTGTGTGTGTGTGTGTGTGTGTGTGTGTGTGTGTGTGTGTGTGTTTTCTATCTCTTTCTATAACACATCACCATGCACTTATCAACACAATTCACACACACACACACACAAACACAACACACACACATACCATAACACAAACGTCTCGCCTCACCACACAATCACCACCACCACCACCACACTCACCACCACATCCTCACCACACACTCCTTCCCGCCTGAAACACGTGGATAAATAATAATCTCAATTCACCATGAGACGTGAGAGTCCGCTGGGTGACAGCTAACATTTGTCAACCGAAGGAAAGTGACAACCGGCCCGACCACCTGTCATCCTGCTCCTCCTCCTCCTCCTCCTCCTCCTCCTCCTACTCCTCCTCCTCCTCCTCCTCCTCCTCCTCCTCCTCCTCTTCCTTCCCCTATTCTTGTTATTTTCTTATATCCTCTTTTGTTATTCATTTACTCTCACCCTCTTTCTTGTTTGTTTGTGTGTTTGTTTGTGTGTTACGTGTGTGTTATAGATTTGACTTGATGTATGTATAAGATTTCCTTCAATATGTGGAAAATTATACATTGTGTCATCTTTCTAATGCATACAAATCACTGTTTATTTTTTGTTACAGTGCATTACGTTACCTATTGATGAAGTTACAGTGACCTCGATTCATCTAACTTCACTGTAGTTGGTTAACACATACCTTCCTAACACACCATTACTCTAACACTCATACCTTCCTAACCTAAACATATATTATACCTTCCTAACACTGCAATACAAGTAAACACTCATACCTTCCTAACCTAACACTTATACCTAATTCCTTCCTAACACATCATTACACTAACACAGCCAACACAGCCAACACAGCCAACACAGCCTAACACAGCCAAGCTTCTATCCCTCTCCTTCTCCCTCTTCCCTCTTCCTATTCTCTCTCTCTCTCCCTCTTCCCTCTCCCTCTCCCTCTTCCTCTCCCTCTTCCCTCTCCTTTCCTCACCCTTATCCTCCATCTGGTTCCTTTCCTCCCCTTCCATTCAGTTCAAGTTCAAGTCTTACCTCCAAAACACAGGTAATGACCCCTAACACACCTGTCTTTCCTTAACGCCCCCGTGGCCTAATGGATAAGGCATTGGCCTCCTAAGCCAGGGATTGTGGGTTCGAGTCCCACCGGGGGTACTAAGCGTTGATGTGATCGTCATTTTGTTCATGGATATTCAGCCTCCAGTAAATATTAAAACATTCTGCATTCTGAATCCATTAATATTTCCATCAATATATAATTCCTTCGTGTATTTCCTATTGGTAATATTCATTTTATATTCGTAAGCAACAATTAGTCACAGTTTTACATATATACATACACCTACACCTACATATACACACTAAACAGTTACACTAGTAACATACACACACCCAGCACACACACATACCCTATACACGTACACACAATTTGTCAGACCAGCACCTACAAGGCTCTTAACATAGTACTAGGGGCGTGTTTATACCATACAAGTGTTCATAGTATAGAGTAAGATAATAAAAAAAGAATAATACTAATAGTCGATATCTTCCTCCTGGGTCAGATCGATTTTCCCAGCCAGGATTATTATAGTTACTCTCATAGTACTCCGTTTTCTTTAAGGTTGTAAGGGGACACTACGATATTTCTCTCAATACTCATCCTAGTTCATATTTCTTTAGTAAATGATGTTTATGATGTGATATGGTGTTAGATAAATCTTTTTTTAAGTTTGGTTGTGAAAAGATAGGTAATGTTGCTGTTTGCTGAGATTTAAGTGTATTTTTCGAGTTGTGTGTTTCCAATTTTGAGTATATAAAGTTGTGTGTGTTCCCTGTCTCCACTTCTGTACCTCAACAAAAACATTATGGATATGAAATTATAATGACGTCTGAATATAAGACTCTCATGACAATACTTCACAAAAATCAAAAAATAAACAAATGAATAATAATATAGAAAATCGACAAATGACAAAAATATTCATCTCACCTTCACATTATTCATTCACAATCCCTTATTTTTCCTCATATAGTTCAAATCAAGTGTTATGCATACCCTCTTCAGTCTATATTCATTTAGATCTACAGGAAAATTATTGACAACATCGATACATCCAGTTTAGAGAGACGTAACGAAAGGCTTGCTTACCTACTCCTTCATATATCATTTTCTTTCTTTACATTGACCGTTCACCTTAAGGGCACACTCGTAAAAAAGTATATTACTGCTTGGGAGGGAGTAGGAGAGGTCTTAACAAGCAGGTAGACAGTATGCACGCAACCCACAACCACTCCACTACTACTACTCCAAGACCAAGGACGAGAAACACAGGTCCGGTAACGCAAAATAGTGAGACGGAATCCAAAAATTAAATAAAAAAATAATAAATAAGACACAACGATACGGCTCACATACAAAAAAAGACATCAATCTGTTTACAATGCATCGTGTGTTTTGGCTCATGTTATGTGGCGTGTGTGTGGATGGCGAGATGACGAAGGCAGTGAAAGAAAGCCCAGGAGCTACAAATCCACGACAAGGTAAGGCTTAATTAAAGGCGCCAGGGTAAGGTTTAAGGGGAGGTTAAGGGGATGTATTGTATTGCTATTCTTAGAAACATCTCAAACCCTTAGGAATTATATTTCATTTCCTATATATAAGTTAGAGTCCAGGGATGAAGTGGTGTTATGAAGTGTATGTGTTGTTGAGGGGGAAGTAATCATTAAATAAAGTGTAAATTAAGGTATTGGATAAGGAAAGTTTATCGATATATTCAGGCTGGACGAGGAAAAGTCTCCACGAAATTATTTACTCCCTTATACACATTCCTCGGTCACTCCTTCCCTTAATAGTTGTGTTTTGATTGATCTAAGTCTTCTTAATGTCATGCAGAATGTATTGCAAGATATTTGTTTGAGGGGTGGATGGCAATAAACGTAAATATGATATGATGTTTTGTTTTATTACTAATATACAAAATTTCCATCTAATTTCCCGCGGCTTTTAGAATTCATGTAATAATTCAAAGACAAATGCAAATAACACAACACCTACAACACCACTCTAATATAACACAACCTTAACCTGCTCCTAACACAAGTGACGTGTACAGTACCATCACTACTCATCCTGCCACGTCATATAACCTCACCACTATCATTAACCTCTCATCCCCTCACCCACCCTCTCCTTCGTCCCAGGTGCCGCCCCTGCACGCCTCCTCCGGCTGGGGGTGACATCAAGCACCAGGACAGCCACACTCCACACTGACTTCTCCGTAAGTGTTGTAATGGTGATGGTTGTGTGCGTGGCCTAATGAGACTGTTATAGTACTTTAACCTTCATTATAAGTCTATGTCATAATCATCACCACCGTCATTACTACCGTCAACATCACTAATAGGTTGTGTGACATATGTTCGCCTATTTCAAAACTGTTCATGTAATGTTTGGGTTCCCAAAGTGGTCTGTCTTACCCCAAAGAGGTTTGATGGAACGATTCAAGGGGGCATAGGACCGGAGAAAACATGTGTAACATAATGGGTGTGTTGTATCATGGTGTGTCGAGGTGAAACTTAACTAAACTCGAGTGTGTTGTCCTGAGAAGCTTATCATTCTGCCATCTATATCCTTGGTTTTACCCAATGTCTACACTACAACATCCTTGATACGGACAGAATAGTAACCTTAGTTTGGAGCAATGGTTAATATGATCACGTTTACCTTTGTCATGCAGGAGATGGTGTTTTCCGGGAGCTACCTGCAGGACCCTCACGACACCAGGAGCAGTGAAGGTCTGTACGTGACTGTCCTCCACCAGGTAAGCACACACACGACCACACCTGCAGGGGAAGAAATAGTAGTGTTGGTGGTGGTAGTGGTGGTGGTGGTAGTGATGGTGGTGATGGTAAATGGCAATGCATCAATCTACAATTACGATGTTCTTCCATAATTCAATGAAAAATGGAGACTGAATGATGAAAATGCAATAAATTACATCTTTTAATCCTCACCCTCTGAGTAAGTCCTTGTATGTATTGATGACGAGTGATCAAATATTATCTTCTACCTTTCTTTAACCCTTCCCTCCACCCTACTAATCCTCCCTCTTCCTCTCCCCATCTCTTTCCCTCCTTCATTCATTTCTACCCTCTATCCTCTCCTTCATGCAATCCTCTCTCCTTTCTGTCCTTCCTTCCCTCCCTTTTCCTTTCCCTCCACCAGGTGACAGGGCGGGTGATGAAGACGCCAGAACACTTCCAGCCCTGGGCAGACCTTCGACGCCTTGCAACCTTACTCTCCTCGATCCAGCCCGGCAGAATCCTCGTGTTTGTGCTGAGAGTGAGGCAATGTGTGTGTGTGGGGGGGGGGGGGGGGGAGAGGAAACTGTAGATTAAGGTGATGATATTAGACTGAGAAAGCTTATCCTACACATCCTACATCTATCCTTCAGAGCGACTTCTCCTACGGGCTGCCAGAGGACATCCGCGAGGTGCTAGGACGAGAAGGTTCCGCCGCAGCGCCTTTTCTCCTCGGGCGTGGGATGTCGTGGGCGTGGGTGTGGGTGAAGGGCGGGCGGACCCTTGGCGAGGCCGTGAGTGTCCCTATGAAGCAGACAGCAGCGCCGAGGTTACAACTACAGGTCCAGGTACAACTCACTGCTGTCGAAGGTGAGTAGCGATGATGATGATGATGATGATGATGATGATGATGATGATGATGATGATGATGATGATGATTGTCGTTGGTGTCCCCAGAGCACTGTCCGGCGTGGCCCAAGGGGAGGAGGTGGTCCCTACGGCGTTCCTTTTGCGACAAGTACGAAGGTTACGGAGACTTGTGTACCTGTGACGCCCCTCGCACCCTGCCCTCCGCCGCGCCCCCGGTAAGTCATCAGTAGTAGTAATAGTAGTAGTAGTAGTAGTAGTAGTAGTAGTAGTAGTAGTAGTAGTAGTAGTAGTAGTAGTAGTAGTAGTAGTAGTAGTAGACCAATTGACACTACTACTGCTACTACTAATAATAATAATAATTATTATAATAATGATAGTAATAATAATGATAATAATAATAATAATAATAATAATAATAATAATAATAATAATAATAATAATAATAATAATAATAATAATAATAATAATAATAATAATAATAATAATATATGCAAGTAGTTCTTTTTTTTTTTCTCTCTCTCATCCTAGATCGAGAACACCCAGTTGAAGGACGCCGTTGTGGTTATCCTCGCACACAGAGTCCAGGCGTTGTACAGGTGAGGGAGGGACAGGAGGGACGGGAGGGAGAGAGTAAGGAAGGAGGGATGGGAGGGACGGGAGGGAGAGAAGAAGGAAGGAGGGATGGATGCAGGGAATGAAGGATGGTGACAATGATGGAAAAATTAATGCAAATAGGAATGAAGGAAAGATAGAAGGAAAACAAAAGAATGCGGAGAAAAAAATAGGTGTATGCAGATGTTAAAGTTTTTTTTCTCTCCATCTTTTTTCTCTCTCTCTTTTCTTTCTCTCACAGGAGCCTCAAAACAGTAACAGCGGCGCCAGGGTTCGATGCCCGGCAAGTTGAAGTCTTTACGCCCAAGCCACACGAGGAGCTGGCGGCGTTCCTGAAGGTGGTAGGTTTGCCCCTCACTGTTACCCACCAGCTGAGTCCCTTCGTGGCGACCCTCATATCAATGCAGTTTGGGTTCGCCTTTAGACACGTCCTCGCCAAGTATCCCGAGGCTGATCTAGTCATCGTGTTGGAGGAGGATATTGAAGTTTCACCAGATTTCTTCGTGTAGGTCCTGAAGTTTTTGTTTTTTTTCTACATCACAAACCGTTGGCGCCAATAGGGTTTATGGTAGCTAAAATGGACTGCCTCTTGCCCTTTATTTGGCGTAGATTTAGATTTAGTTGATGCATCACTTCATTATATATCTTGCTTTATGTTTCCTTGTCTATTTGAGGTTTTATTTGGGTTCTTGTTAGGTGATTTTAGTTCTTGTCCCTCGGTGCTTCCAGTATGTGGCTTTGGAATACATTTATATAAGGGTTAAGGATAGAATTTCGTTTAGTAGTGGATGGGTTATGTTAGGTTAGTTTAGGTTAGGTACCCTTAAGCCACCTCACACACCAGTATTTTTTTTCTCTTGGGGACTTTCCTCACCTACGTCTACGTCCCTCAGATTCCTCAACAGGACGGCGAGGCTACTGAAAAAGGACCCGTCACTGCATTGTGTTTCTGCCCACAACGACCTGTCTTACCCCGGCACGTCCTACGACCCCCACGCCCTCCTTCGTACTGCCAGCTACACCAACTACGGCTGGATGGTGAGACAGTGCACACCTATATTGTATTCATTGTATTCCTGTATTAGCGTCACTGTATCTTAGCGTCACGACTAACACATTAACTTCCTTCAAAAGAGCAAATCATTTTCTTCAATCCATCGTCTGTATCTACATTTAGCGTGACATCTTTGACCGCGCGACTTTTACAATATAACAGTAAGAAAATAATATTCAAACACGCCTTCCACCCCTTCCACTTCTTGGCTGAAATCATGTTTCTTCAATAACTCGAAAAGTATGAGGTTTACGTTAAAAAAAATTCATAGAATAGTAAAGAAAGAGCAAAAGACGCGCATTCTTTTGTGCTAAAGTAAAATGGAATTGGATTGAAAGTATAGAAAATATAGAAAAAAATATGTACAGTACACACTATGCATCTATTGTTCAGTCTGTCCTTATGCCTGTACCACCTGTCACCTGATCCTTTCTCTCTCCCTCTCCCTCTGCACAGGTAACTCGGGAATTCGCACAAGAGATGGCGGCTGCAATGGATAGCAAGGCGTTCGAGTTTGATTGGGACACATTCACTTATTTCTTCGTGAGACGCGGCCGAGAGTGTGTCATTCCAGAGGTAAGCGTTGGTTGATGAGGGAGTGGAAGAGGAAGTGGAAGAGGGAGTGGAAGAGGAGTGAAAGAAGCAGTGGAAGAGGGAGTGGAGGAGGGAGGCTGTGATATAAGGAGTTGAGATGATGAGTGTGAGTGCATGAGTGAGTAATGAGAAAAAATTATAGAAAATATCAAATCAATGAGCACAATATAACCATTAGTGACTGATGATTATAACCACAACCTCCTCCTCCTCCTCCTCCTCCTCCTCCTCCTCCTCCTCCTCCTCCTCCTCCTCCTCCTCCTCCTCCTCCTCCTCCTCCTCCTCCTCCTCCTGCAGGTGTCTCGCTCCTACCACTTCGGTGACGCAGGGGCCCACCTATCACAGTTCAACATCCGCCTTTACTTCTCGTCCAAAAACTACAACCTTGACGCAGACGCCTGGGTGGAGGGCGTTCAGGAGTGAGTGTTGGGGGCGACAGTCTTTATATTCGATCTCCCTTTATTTATTATATTTAATTTTCATTTTTAGTAATTCATTTTATTTCTTCGCTTCTCAAACTTTTATCTTTTTCTTGTTTTTTTTTCTTCATCATCATGCTCTTCTTCTTCCTCTTCTTCAGGTTAGAACAAGGGAGATACGAGGCTCAGGTCACCTCCCTGCTGGGTCGTGCTAGGGTGCTGGAGGTCCACCCTTGCCACTGGACCTTCCCCAAGAGGGTGTACATGAGTGTGGAGGACGTGCTACTCCTCTTCTTCCACTACGAGGGTAACCTGGACCTGTACCGCGGCAGTGACGAGTGGAGGGTCCTCGCCTCGGTGCGTGTTGATCACTGTCTTGTTCCTTTAAGTTTCACCATCGTCTTCGTCATCCTCATCTTCATCATCATCTTCTTTTAATAGTAACTCCTTATATCAGGGTTTTTACTATTA
>JAXIVD010005991.1:0-22500 GCA_036785275.1 Cancer borealis
ATATGTATATAGGCTATTGTTTTTTTTGTTTGTGTGTGTGTGTGTGTGTGTGTGTGTGTGTGTGTGTGTGTGTGTGTGTGTGTGTGTGTGTGTGTGTGTGTGTGTGTGTGTGTTCTTTTGTGTATGTGTGTGCTCTTTTTTTTCTTAATCTTGTTTTTTGTGAATTGATTTCGTTTTTTTATTATTATTATTATTCTCAAAGGCAGCCTCAGGGACGCTTGGTGTGTGTGTGTGTATGTGTGTGTGTGTGTGTGTGTGTGTGTGTGTGTGTGTGTGTGTGCGTGTGCGTGTGCGTGTGTGTGTGTGTGTGTGTGTGTGTGTGTCTCCTAGCTGCCCTCAGTAGTTCCTGTAGTGTTGAGTCGCCCTGATCACCACCTATGTCCTACCCCCAAACATGTACCCGAAGTCCTCATATCACTGTGATCCTCCTTTCGTCATGCCCTTGTCCACGTTCCTGTCCCATGTCCCAATTATCTTCGTTGTCCCAATACCCATGTCCCTTTGTAATCAGTATGTCCCAGTACGTTAATTTTCCCTATGTTTTCGTGTCCCAGTGTCCTGTGTCCTAAACTACCTGTGTCCCCCGTGTCAGTGTGTCCCCATGTCCCCGTCATACAGCGAGGCTCTCCTGAGCATGCCGTCCAACCCTCGACCATTTCACATCAATAGTTCAAAGGGAAAAAAGTTAAAAAGGTCACATTCCCCGAAGAAGTGTTAAGAAGCGGTATGAATGTTTTTTTTTTTGGGGGGGGGGTTTTCGACCTCAAGTCAATAAGTGTATTTCTGTTGACCTTGGCCGGTATTGAAATGGTGCCCCTTCCCTTCCCGCCCTGTTGACAGCTGGCGGCGTATCAGGTGAGGCTCCCGACAGGTATGTAGTGTCAGGGGCTGGTCCTCCGTCAGGTGTATAGGTACAGGTGTTCACCATTACCCGTACGTGCGTCCCTCACACTCTGTACATATTCTCATCACTCAAAGATATAGTCTAGAACATAATTCTTGTTACTGTAGAATTTTTTGTAGATTTTGTCATTAAATGTATGTTATTTTTAGTTGGTGTTTCGTTTTTTCCTTTCTTTTTTACTTTTTTCAGGCTTTTCTACGTCCTTGTGCAGTGAGTCGCGGTGGTGAAGGCCAAGGAGCCCTAAGTGTGGCACTCCGAGTGAAGGACGGGGAAGGGAGGGGGAGAGGGAGGGAGAGACGGGGGGGAAAGGGGGAGGAAGGGAGAGAGGAATCGAGGCTTCTTTGGTATGAGCGTCGAGGCGAGGCTGGGAGGGCCTGCACGCAACTATTTCCCCACACACTCTGAGCATGCGCGAGCAGTCTTGCCTCGTGATTGGTGCGAGGATTCTCGCCTCGTTCCTCTGTCCCAATCATCACTGGTAACAATATTTTTTTTATTGCGTTTTTTTTTCATCTTCCAAATTATATATAAATGTACTATGCAAGTGCCATGCTCCCAACTGCCCAGCATCATCTAATGGAAACATAGAGAAGCTTGCTTAATCCTACCTTGCAAACGTAAAGGATAGGTGAGGTTAAGTAAGGTTGCTACATATAAGTTACTTTAGGTAAGGTTAGGCAAACTAGATACATTAGGATAGGCAGATTACGTAAGTTAGGGCAGGTCATTTCGCACCAATCACGAGGCGAGACTGCTCGCGCATGCTCAGACTGTGTGGGTAAATAGCTGCCCTCCCGCCGAGGCTCCGAGTTGTGGTGAGAGGGTGAACGGAGGAGGAGGAGGAGGAGCAACAGCAGCAGCAGCAGCAGCAGCAGCCTCACATTTCAGGTGAGTAGCCTCTCTTCCGCAACCTTCCTTGAAAATGCACACAAATATTTGCATTTTTAAAAGGACCTGCGTGACATTTTTCACTTTACTGGTGTGTATTCCTTGACCAAACCTTGTTGTCTGTTTCTAGTGTTTTTTTTTCTTATGTGTGTGTTTGTGTTTACGTAAGAAAACTTAATTTGTTTGCTTCACTTAAAACACAGGTAGTTTCATAGTCTGCCACACACTATATACTTTGACAAGCTTGGCTTTCTGTTTCTCTTAAGTTCTTGTTTTCTTTGTGTTTACATTATAAAAAAAACATACGTTGATTTACTTTAAACACAGTGTAGCTTCACAGCCCGCCACACACCACACACACACACACACACACACACACACACACACACACACACACACACACACACACACACACACACACACACAGACACACATTATATTCACACCTTCCAAACTACCAACTGCTCTTTTCCATTTCCTTCACGCTATTATATCACCTCCGCTTAACAGAGCACAACAGACACACACACACACACACACACACACACACACACACACACACACACACACACACACACACACACACACACACACATACACACACACACATAATTTACACTCCGCCAACAATACTAACACATCATTCCACCAGACAACATTCTTCAAAGCGAGAACAACAACCATCCAGGAAACCCTCAATCTCCCCTCTACATCCGTGAACCACAAACCCTTATCACCTTCTTACTCAGGTCACCTTTTCAACCTTACTCCTTCTCAGGGGGGCTTAAGGGTAGCGAGGCGCCGGAGGATGGTATCTTACTTCTTCGGAAGAGAGGAGATGAGGGAGAGGCGTGGAGGAGATGGGAGCGGAGTGATGGGGGAGCGTGCGTGATGGGGGGAGATGGGGACTTTCCCTCATTTTTTATTCAAACCTTCTCTGATTAGATGGGAAGAGTAAATAAAGTGAATTTAGAGGGTAAGAGGGAGTGAGAAGTGGCAGGGAGGTAAGGGGAGCTGTCTAGTTAGCGAGGAGAGATGAACGATGGCGTGAATGTAAGGGAGGAATTAAGAAGAAAGTGTAAAATCATGTAGATAGAGAAAGGTGTGAATTAGTGAAAAGAGAGAGAGAGAGAGAGAGAGAGAGAGAGAGAGAGAGAGAGAGAGAGAGAGAGAGGAGAGAGAGAGAGAGAGAGAGAGAGAGAGAGAGAGAGAGAGAGAGAGAGAGAGAGAGAGATTGAAACAGAAGCGACAGATAAGAATGAGAAGAGGGAAACGCATACTCCCACCTGTCACGACACTCATAGCCTCCCTCATAAGCTCACACATTAAGGCAAATTACTTTCACCTGTCCTCGCCGGGCCATGTGACAAGCAAACATGAAACAAACACAGCTACTCAACATACCTGAGCTTGTGTATATGTGACTAGTGTGTGTGTGTGTGTGTGTGTGTGTGTGTGTGTGTGTGTGTGTGTGTGTGTGTGTGTGTGTGTGTGTGTGTGTGTGTGTGTGAGGGAGTGGGTGAGTGAGTGAGTGAGTGAGTGAGAGCCTAAAACACGTATTTCTCTACCATAACACAGGCAGTAATGAGTCCAAAGCTTCCCTTTAATGTAAGTAAGTATGTGTTGACGTGATCAAAGAAGAAAGAAAGAGAGGAGAATGAAAAGATGAAGCAAGAGAAAGAGGGAGGAGGAGGAGAAGGAGGAGGAGGAGGAGGAGGAGGAGGAGGAGGAGGAGGAGGATATGAAAGAGAGAGAGAGAGAGAGAGAGAGAGAGAGAGAGAGAGAGAGAGAGAGAGAGAGAGAGAGAGAGAGAGGGGGGAGGAAGGAAGAGGAGTAAGGGAGGGAGGGAGGAAGAGAAGGAGGGAGGGAGGGAGAGGGTCGAGTTGGGGAGAGAGAGCTTCAGCTTGAGATGTGTCGTGAGAGTTGGCTGAGCCTCACTACTCGCTACACCACTCCTGCTACTACTTCTCCACGTCCTTCAGCCCCCCAGAACACACCTCACCACCTTCATCACCTTCATCACCTTCACCACCTACCAACACCACGCGCCGGGAACCCTAAGAGGAGAGGGATCTATAACTCAGACCACACCAGCCTCTTTTCGCTTTTCAACTTGTGAGCGATGTGTTGTGATGAATAATTGGTGGTGATTGGTGGTGGTGATTGGTGTTGGTGATTGGTTCAAGGTGGTAGTGAGGTGAAGCATAGGTGGAGGGAGGAGGAGGAGGAGGAGGAGGAGGGAGGACACGCTAAGCCCTTCCTTCCTCAGGTGGTTCAGTGGTGTACCTGTCTTGCCTCACCTTTACCTGGGACACCACCACCTTCAGGTAGGACGATTGGGTGGACAAGACGAAGATAAAGTGTGTGTGTGTGTGTGTGTGTGTGTGTGTGTGTGTGTGTGTGTGTGTGTGTGTGTGTGTGTGTGTGTGTGTGTGTGTATGAGAGAGAGAGAGAGAGAGAGAGAGAGAGAGAGAGAGAGAGAGAGAGAGAGAGAGAGAGAGAGAGAGAGAGAGAGAGTACGCTTCTATTCCTGGGTTTTCAGATGCCTTTCATAATTAAAGTTAACATTTTATCCCCGCGGTGACGTCACGCGCCTCACCTGTGCGAGCATCGATGTGGTGGCCTTGCGAGGCGGAAGTTTTAATTACGTGGTGGGAGCGCGGGCGCGGCGGGACTTCTTTCGGTGCCCCAAGTGAGCCTGGTGGGCGTCCGGGCAGCCAGAGCCAAAACCCAAGAAGAAAAAAAAAAAGAGAAAAAAAAGTAAGATGGTAAATGAATAAGTGATAATGATTTGAGCGGCGACTGGACTTCACCGCCACATTTGAGTGTCTCTGTAAACTTTGCGTGACGCGATGCTTTTGACAGGCTAAGGGCACGCCTGACACGGCCCGTCCCTGTATGTATCCTTAGTAAACAAAGCCAGTGAAGTTTTTTTTTTTCAAGGGTGACTGTCTGCCGCGCCCGATAGAAAAACTGTTCGGCTATAATATTCTTGCGAGGCAGCAGGTCCACCGACAGCCTCCCGCCCTTCCCCCTAGCCTTTCCTCCCACACCCATTTCTTCCCGCCCTCCCCCACTCCCTCCTTCCCACGTCCGCTTCCTCCCGCCCTCCCACACACCCTCCCACCCGCACCCGAACAACCTGCCACCACTTCTTCCCGCCACCAAGATAATTGTGTAAGTGGCCGATCAGGGTCTGAGAATAAGTCTTCAATTTAATACTGGAGCAAAGTATGTTATCAAGACCTAAGTATACGAGCAGACAAGTGTAGCAAGAATATTAATGCGGCTAGTGACGTGTGGCGGTGAAGGGCCACCAGTCAAGAATCTGCCGCCTTGTCGCCCCTCTCATTCCCGCCCTCCCGCAGGAACATGATCACTCGTAACTCACAATGTTTATCCCCTTAGAGCCCTATGCCACAACGCAGAAGCCGTATATTTACCTGGCTAGTGTCAGGCGGCAAAAATATAAACACATCAGTCTTGGAGGTGACAGGTCTTGGCAGGGAGACACAGCTGGCACTCTGACTTCCCTTGTGTTCAGGGGCCACGACGCTGCCCCTACTTCTTATCCCTGCCCCTTACTCATGCCCCTAACTGTGCCCCTGTTTGTCACACTATGTTCCCTCCTTCTGCATCGTTTAACTTACTTTTGATCTCTCCACGTCGCCATCTTGTAAACACTTGGTCAATGCCAGCAAGTATAATTGAAATGAACTTTCCTGACGGTCCCTTCCCCGCACCAGAGCAAGAAAAACTGCCCACGGAACCATTAAGCGTTGTAATTGCTTTTCTTTTAGGTGGTGCGAGGCTGTGATGGCGTGCAGGGCGGACGTGTGCTGCATGATAATTCGCTGCTGTGTCTTGCTGTGCTGCTGTCCTCTCCGATACACCCTTCACGCCCCCAACACATCCGAAACCTGCCACCAACAGTCATCCGAACACATCCTCCAGGAGACGCTGCAGGTGGATGATCACAAGTATGACGTGAAGCTCCTTCCGGCAGACCGTCAAGTGTCAGCCTTCGTGGAGCATGACCAGACTAAAAGGTAAGTAGTATTACGAGGGTGACGTTACCGAAACTTACCTGTAAACGATTCAGAAGAGATAGAAGAAGCTAAACACATTAATTCTAAGATGACTGGCACTAATCTAAGGAAGTGGAAGTTAAAGTTTTAAAAATGGTCTTGTAATACACATATACAGTATAATTCCCTGAAGATTTTACGGGTTTTATTGAGGGTTTGAAAGGCAACAGGTGGATGAGGAAGTGAGATAAGCGGCCAGGTGCGTGGAGGCATTAAGGGGAAGACGTGTAGGAAGGAGCTGATGATGAAATGTGCTCGTGGGGGGGAAAATGAGGAACAGGTGTGTGTTGGGAGAAAGAAAATGTAAGAGAAGGCATGTGAGGGAGAATGAGAATGTATGGTTGTGTGGCGGGTGTGTGGCAGGGTGTGGTGTGTGTGATGTGTGTAAGGCGGATGTGTAGCAGGTGTATAATGTATGTGGCAGGTCCGTGATATGTGTTTGTGTTGGTGGCAGGTGTGTGTGTGTGTGTGTGTGTGTGTGTGTGTGTGTGTGTGTGTGTGTGTGTGTGTGTGTGTTGTTGTTGTTGTGTGTGTGGCGTGTGTAGTACTGGTGTGATGTGTGGTGTCTCCCGCAGGTTGGTGTTCCCCCTGGCGGAGGGCGGCCCCATCACCATCACCATAACGCCCTGTGACTTCCCTCTCTCCTGGACGCTGACTCTCCGTCCCCACCACAGCCGCGAGGAGAGGGAGTCCCAGCCGCTTCGAGAAGGTGGGAGCAAAAAGATACGAGCAGTCTTAAGCTCAGTGGGTGGGCGCGACGCCCCTCACCGCCACCGGTACTACCACAACACAATAACAAATGTCTCCCGTAACTCCACTAAGCCGCTGAGCCATGGGAGGCGAAACCAATCTTCCGTTTTCAGCATTTGGCATGAAGAGGCGGAGGCGTCTAACTACGACACCACTACGTCGTCGGGGAGGACACGTGAGCACACTAGAAGCAGTGAGGTGGAGGAGCAGCAGGAGTCACTGAAGGTGCAGGAGGCGGTGGAGGAGCAGTACGAGGGTCATGAGCCACAGCAGTTTCGGAGGCAGCACGCCCCTGCTGGCCTGTATGTGCTGCAGGTGCGTCTTAACAAACTTTCACCTTGTAGCAGCAGCTGCTAATTGATTGCCAAAAATAATGTAGTCAAATAAAGTGTAAAGTTTAGGGGCATGGCGGGCAGGGGAGAGTGACAGGCGAGGCAGCGGAAGGGAAACGCTAAATGTGCCAAAAACACAGCTACACGCTGGCCGGGGATCGACGCACGTTCACATCCTCGTCACCTGCCTCTGGACTCCGCCGCCCACCACAGCCCGCGTCACGGCCGCATCCACCTCCGGCGGCCGGGCAGTCACCCTCCGCTGGGCCGGCAGCAGGTGAGTGGTTAGCAGTCATTTGCAACACCGTTAAAAACATCGTAGTCTTCCTGTCAGACCTCAGCAGGTGACCATTTTCTCTATCTCGGCAGGAGCGTCGGCGGGTACTGTCTGGCAGTGAGCGAGGGACGCCCCTTTCCATCCCTCTGTGCTGCCCGCGCCGCACTCTCCCACGCCCGCAAGGCTCACAAGCGGCCGCGGGCGATCCTCGGCTGCACCGACAATCCCTGGTACGAGCTGCCCCACGCACCCAGCCGAGCGCTGCACGTGGCGGTGTGGGAGGCAGGGCACGGCGGGCCGCCCCTGGGTACGGGTTTAGTGCCGGCCAAACGTAAATGGAAAATACCCCGCTTGCGGCCTGGAGTTCTAATGAGGCTGGTGCCATCGACGGCCGGTACGGCTGTGGCAAAGTTCCGTGTTCGGACAAGAGGTCGACGGCTGCATGTGATCGCCGTGGCGTGTGGGGCCAAGCTGCGCCTCAAGGTGATGGCGCCGTGCGGGGACCGGCTGGCCACCGCCGTAGGGAACCTGGGCGCCCTTCACTTGGTGGTGAAGAGGCGGGAGGCCCCACCCAAGGTCCTGATCATGCGTCTTCTCACTAAACCAACAGGGGCGGCCAGCGAGGTGTTACTGACAGCCTCCTACACTGCCCACGCCCTCTCCCTGCCACGTCTGCCCCGCAACGCCCGAGTCAGGGCGAAGAACATCACCTGCACCTCCGTCACCTTGAGGTGGTCAGCAGCGCGAGGCTCCCACGCCTACTGTGTCCTAGTGAAGGAAGACAAAAGCGGCAAGATGTGGCGTACGAGACCACCGCGGCAATGTGGGTGGGAGGCGGCGCTCAAGGAAACGAATTTCGCCGTGAAGTGGTGCAGCCCGCCAACCTCCACCGGCCGCCAGGAAAAAACATTGCACACCCTCACCCCCGCCACTACCTACATCGCCACAGTGCTCTCCCGTCACACTGTCAACGGCCGCGCCCTCTCCTTTTCACCCATTCGCTTCACCACGCCCCCGCTGTGTCCCCCATCCACCAACACCACCACCATCACCACCACCACTTAAGGAGCCACACCTCCAACACCACCGTCACTGATGGCATCTCCCTGACATCAGTCCATCACCGCCACTTCATCGCAGCTCACTCACCGCCGCGACGGACACACAGTCATGATAGTATTGTCACTCACACCTTCATGTCCCCCACACGTCTCTCCTTCACTCGACTCACGTAATCATTGTCAAGAAGATGAATAAATATATATTTTCCTCACCATTCCTTTTAACTGCAAACCTCTCTTCCCTGAATGATAAGACAAATTAACCAAAAAGATCCATAATTTGCTAGTAAAACATCAACTTGTCCCATAATAAAAGAGTAACCAATAATAACCCAAACTAGCTATGACGTAACGAGGGGGAGGAGCCAATGAAGCAAAGAAGAACACACGCGCACATAAGGAGCACCATCACGGATTGCCAACTAGTACATAATGCTTCGTCCACTCTAACACAAGCTAAAACACTTCCTTTCTTGGCTCTCTTCGCTATATCGTAAACAGCGAATCTTGTACTACGTCATCTGATCGGGAGATGGGCGGGCGTCAGTGAGGCGAGAAGCAGGTTGCCTCGCGGCCAATCATCAAGCCAAAACTACATTTACTATTGCCATCACGAGGTTTCAGTTCAAAGGCAGTTGTTTCCCTTCAGTCCATCTTAAGCTAGTGAGTGTGGTGGTTAGGATGGATTTGCAGATAACGCTTCCGAGACGAATAACATCAGTAAGGAAGAGGAGGATGAAGGAACAGCGAAGGATACGTCTGACTCGCCTAAGAAGGAGGTGGGAGTGTGTAGGATTGATGTGGTGTTGATTTAGGAAGGTTAGTTGGCTCTTCATGATCTGTTGGGCAGTGTGTGTGTGTGTGTGTACTCAAACACGCTCACCAGGTGTATGGGTATATTGATAAGTGTATGTGGAGGTGTGGTTATTTCCTTTCAAGTAGGTATTGCCGGTGAACTCCAGTGGCTGTTCAGACTGTGATATTTCCTTTTTCATCCTTAATATTACTTATTTCAAATATTTTTTCCTACCTATATATTTTCAATAGGGTTATGTATATATGTGTAACGCTAATTTTTTTTTTTTTTTTTTTTTTTTGTGAGCGATCTTATATAGAATTTCCGGAGGTGTAATATGAGGTAGATATTGAAACATTTATTCGTTGTTGTTTTTTTATTCGTACATGTTTGCATTCCACTTGGTGTACAAAGAGTATGTGTTACCATTGATACCTAACCTGATTAGTAACTCCAACATGAGGGCAAAATATAATCTGACAAGTGTGCACAAGTTTGGTCATCGCTCCGCCTCCGCTTCCTTGACTGACCACATTACGTTGTCATTACCCAGACGTCACAGATGCGGATGTCAGAACTGTGAGGCTCCGTCACAAAAAAGTACCTTCCGGTGATCGGTGTATCGGCCACAAGTTCTAGGCCATTGTAGGGCGTGACGGTGGGTTTCGGGAGCAGCTCTGGATTGTTGGTGACGGTGGTGTCGTTGCCTACTCGGAACTCTATGTTAGTGTCAATGAGGGCGCTGAGGCTAATTTTTGCGCTGGTTACCTTCTTAGGAGCACCGAGATCCACCCTCCACCAGGGCGGATTGTCCACCATGCTCTCATAACAAGCTTCTTCGTTGAGACAGAAGAAGTTGACGGATGTAGGTTTCGAGGCATAATTTTCCAAGTAGGTCGAGGCAGAGGCAGTGGGGGCGCCCAGTGCTGCATCCCCGACCGCTGGATGAACAGAGTAACAGCTTTCGTACAGATAGGTGCCGGTGCCGGGTCCGACCCAAGCGTCCGTCACCTTAGCGCGGAAAAAATCACATGTTGTTCCTGAAAATAAAGTCGTGAGTGCAACGATACATTTTGTTGTAGAGAAAAGGAACAACGCCACGCCACACCAACACCCACGCCACGCCACGCACCCTTGAGGCAGTAGAGGGTGCAGTACGAGATTTGGCTGCACGCGGCGCCGCATTGGATCTGAATTTGCAGCGCCGACGTTGGTAAAGTGAAGGATCTGAGCAGGCAAGACGCGATGCCGTCAGGGAAGGAATTGTCCACCTGCGAAGCATCGACAGTTTCATAAATCTTCGTATTTCCTTACTGACCAAAATGGGCAAAAAAAAAATTTCCGCTACAAACAAATAACTACTGAATTGTACTTAGTGATAAGGGAATGCGTCACCTGAGGGAAGGTCACTCCGTCACCCATAACACAAAGTAATTATGTCCTGGGGATAATTCATGGTTACGTTACTCGTGTGAGGAAAAAACATTAACTCAAGGTAAGACTTAAGGGAGGCACCGCCAGGTGAGAACCGTGCGGCTTACCTTGACGTATTGAGTTATGGCGGAGGAGGTGACGGCAGCAACCAGGAGAGGCAGAGCGAGGCAGGCACGCAACATGGCGGCTGTGCTGCTGCTGCTGCTGATACCACTGCTGCTCCTGAATAAAGGAACCACAGCTATAACCACACACATTAAAAAAACGCACTCATATAAACACACATAAACCACTTGGTAGCTCAGTGGTAAGGTCTCGGCCAGTCACTCGGCAGGCTCGGGTTCGCGACACGCTCAAGGTGCAAAGTTTCACTGATGACCAAGCACTTACTGTCCTTCTTGAACAAGAGAATGTGTGATGTGTGATGTGTGGGAAAATAATGGTTGACGATCACGAGTCCAGCGCGTGATTCTCAAAACCATGGTGAATGACACACACACACACACACACACACACACACACACACACACACACACACACACACACACACACACACACACAAAAAAAAAAAATCAAAACGGTCAAACGCCCCTGAGAGCGAGGGACACAGGTGGTTATCACAGTAATTGGTCGTATTTCTTAGAATCAATATAGACCGAAAATAACATCAAATATGACTCCTGTGTAGATGCAATATAAATAGTTTATCATTGCCATACCCTAATGGGGTCCACAGTGATGATAGTGTGGTGGTGGTGTAGTGGTGGCGATGGTGGTGGTGGTGCGTGTCGTGTTCTCGTACTGTCCTGCCACACAGAGCGGCACTTCTTTGCCTTTCATGAATATAGAACACGGATTATCTTGCTTTCCCGTGAGCACTAAGCGTCTAAGCGTTTCACTATGGCAATAAACGTGGCATATATTTGTTGTGTGACTTGCTCTTCAAAGGCTCATGTCGGCGGTTTGAATACTGAAAGACCTAATTTAAGATTTCTCCTTTTGGTCGACACGCAATGTCATGTCGTGTCATCTTCCCAACTCTTCCCGTGCGTCGATCACTGTAGATAAAACAAACGAGACAGATCGTCGCCTTTCACTTCCGCGCGTCCTTGAGAATAGAATCAAACATAAACATGACAAATGAAGGAGTATCGAGGCAGTGACTGGAAACCCTTCCATGAGTTTCTTCTTAATTGACTTGAGTTGTACAGACTTCCGAAAACTGTTCTCCTTTCTCCCCGCCAGAACGGCCCAGCACAGAGCCCAAGTTCCCGCAGTTTTTGAATGGATGGAGACACGGTGTAAATCATTGCTCTGCTTCCGTGCGACTCACTGTTCCTCAAAACCCCATGAATACCGAACAATAGCAGGCAGCGTGGCGCACAGCAGCTGTCCCCGCGTGCTGCAAAGTCATCAACAGCACACTCATCCTGGCCTTGCCTTGACCTCGCACAGCATAGGAGCGATATTTCCCAATTTGACACCTTATTTAGGGATCTATCAACGGCGACAAGAAGACGGAGCGTCTTCATATTTATGGTTCCGGCGATCATGATTCGTACGTACAGACATCTATCATTTACTCCTATCTTGGCCAGAATCTCTTTAATAATCAAGTGAAGGGATATATCTGGTCTCCTTTATGGGAATAGTTTGTCTTTTATCTTTCTTGTGGCGTGGCTGGTGAAATACGCCCCCTAGCAGGACAGCAGGACACGCGGCGAGCCTTGGCCGGCATGCAAAAGAGGTTGCGTTAGCGGTGTGAGTGTTCCGACGCATAAATTCGACGGTTGTAAAGCGAATACGGAATCGTCATATTTCCTTGCGCTCTAAGGTTTAGGTGACGTGGAGGGAAGGAGGGCGTGAAGTAAAAGCAAGAGTAGGAGGACGTGGAGGAAGAGAGAGAGGAAAGTTTGTGCATTTTTCTATTTTCTGCTCCTGGACGTTTTTCCCCTTTGTGTGTGGTTCACTTTTTTTGGCATTTCCATTAAGAGGAAGACGAGGCGGACAGCAGACACCCAAGGCGGTGCGGTGTTGGACTTCCTTACACCTTCCATCACGCATACGAGAACACAAAACTAATGATATTCTTGTCTCTGCTGCGTGTATGTGTTCAGTACGAGGAAATAGATCGTTCAGGGATTCATGAGAGAGAGAGAGAGAAAAAAAAAAAACTAAATTGAATTAAAAAAAAGAGGATTCAAGCCACAGTTAACTTTGTCTTAACAATTTCCTGAGTGTGTTGAAAATTCATCTTGTGTTGTCTGTGTCCTTGACAGTCATATATCCACTTACAACCTTAACGATCGGTTCATCCCCTTAATCACTTCATTAAATTCACTTATTCTTCATGACGGATATGTATTATTATTTAGGGCACACTTGAATCAAACAATTAAGCTCACTCATAAAAACGTTGTGCTTTTTTTCCTTTTTCTGTCCCCCATTGGACAGTCACGTGACCGAGCAGCCATAAAAATTACACTACGAGCTTAATCATTCTTGCGGCGTTCACCACAAGGACGCCACCTCGCCACCTCGCACCCTGATGCCTGCGTTAAAAGCTTTCAGATTGATGTTATTACTTTACTTCACGAACTGCTTCCTATTTTGTATATTTTCTTTGTTGCTCAGAAATTCGTATGAGCGAACGAAAGGTGACCCAAGTTTGTGAGGCAGACACCACCCCACACCCCGCTTAGTGTTGCTGCTGCTGCTGCTGATATTGTTACTGTTTCATCTGCTGGGGCTGCTGTTTTTTGCTGCATCGCGTGGTCTTGGACGACACGCCACAAACGAATAACACGAATAACTGTAACAGTAGTAGTAGTAGTAGTAGTAGTAGTAGTAGTAGTAGTAGTAGTAGTAGTAGTAGTAGTAGAAAAGGTAGTATAAGTTGTAGTAGTGGGAGAAGTAGTAAATAATGATAACAATGGTGATAACAGCAGTCATGATAATAATAATAATAATAATAATAATAATAATAATAATAATAATAATAATAATAATGATGATAGTTATAAAAAATAATATAATAATGATAATGGGTGCAAGGGCAGCAGGATCCAGGTAAGGTTCAGGTAATTACAAACCACCTGGAGACGTGTGACACTTGCGTTATAAAGTTGAACTCCACTCACGAGTTTCAATTAGGCGTCCCAGTAATAACTCTGGCTAAGGTATTCACGTGATAAATTCATTGGCTTGTGCTTCACTGCTTCACCTCAATTTTATCTCCTAAGCCTTGTGTTGGTTTTAATTAAGTTTCGTCCATCTTAAAAGTGTTCACATGCACGACAGTCTTATGTTCATGGCAGCCTTTGTTATGGTTTGACTTCACGCTTGAAAGATTTACGTAAATTTCTTCTCGCAATTTTATAACCTGAAGTTTGCATCCCACGCCCTCCAGGACCACACCCGCCACACACTGAGCCGTCTGATGAAGCCACGCCAAGCACTTATTGTACGACTCTGTTCCCTGCGACCACCTCCCCCCACACGCCGTTCTTATAGTTGTGTGCTGAGGCAAGAGCTGAAGGGATGAGTGCATGAATAGTTAACCAGGAAAAAAACTAAATAAAAAGTACAACGCTATGTGTACACCCTTGAGCACCGTTGTTTTCTGATGATGTTTTAAAAAAAAGATAAAAAATGCCCCTTCGATCTTTCCTTTTTCGAGCATTCAAATACCAATATCGATAAGTAGGGATGTACATAATATCCTCACTCGCATATGCAATACACACATCAACAATGCAACTCAAAATATATGCATTAGTATAATTTTTGCGGTAAAATCCACAATACTTTTTTTTCTTTCTGTCCATGAAAATTCTAGCTAAAGCACCACATAAATCTACCGCATGAGGAGCTTATGTGTTCGTGGTGCTCTGCCGCATGAAATATTACACTTTTTGGGCAGCACCTACGAGACACAGCCCACTGGTTAGTAAATCACAGGTGGGGGTGATTAGGGGGTTCCCGGGTGGTGGGGGGAAGCGATAGGGAGGCTGAGATGTATGTGGATATAGGTGGGGGTGAGGGAGGAGAGGGACAGGTGGGGGAAAGGGAAGAAAGAATAGATGTGGGTTATGAATGGCAGTGATGAGATAGATAAGAGAAATGTTGTTATATATATAGTGTGTTAGTGTGTGTGTGTGTGTGTGTGTGTGTGTGTGTGTGTGTGTGTGTGTGTGTGTGTGTGTGTGTGTGTGTGTGTGTTTTACGGACAAGAGGAGATTATATTACTAATAACTTTCCATTCTCCTTTATTTAATCGGTTAAGGCTCTTATTTTTTTCCTTCGTTGTATCAGTTATATTTTTCCATTCTCATTAATCTTGCAAACGACAATCCTTACTCGTGCTTTGTAAACTTCATGGTAAGTAAAATTCACCACACGTTAACTTCATTCTAAAACTTTACAGACAACGCCGCATCACGTCTTCGTTCAATACAGCGTAAAAGTTCACTATAACAATACCTTTTGTCACTCTACGTCTTTCATTGTCCAGTTTTTTATTCATTTTTTGTTTCATTCACTGCCGCTACATCAAACAACTGTGCTTCTATAGTTATTAATCTTGACAGTCCCATTTAATTTTTTCACTCGCGGGGAGGGAAAATATAAAATAAGGAAAAATTCATGCCATTCTTCTTATTGTGTGTATGGAAGTCAGACCTTTTAGAGTTAATTGGTTTCAGGTGTACTTTTAAGCTCACCTGTCTCTCTCTGGCTTCCCTTCCTACCTGTGTGGGTTGGTTTTTATTAAGAATTCCTGGCAAAATGTGAAAAGTTTTTGAGACCGGTGGTTATATACAAGCTTTTCATAGTTTTCTTTATTATCTCTTTTATTTTTTTCTCTCTCTCTTTTAATGTGCACAAAGATAGATGGATAGATAGATATATAGATAGATGGACAGACAATAAACCAAAAGTCTGTGTATATGTGTGTGTGTGTGTGTGTGTGTGTGTGTGTGTGTGTGTGTGTGTGTGTGTGTGTGTGTGTGTGTGTGTGTGTGTGTATGTGTGTGTGTGTGTGTGTGTGTGTGTGTGTGTGTGTGTGTGTGTGTGTGTGTGTGTGTGTGTGAGGCTCACCTGAGAACCCAGGATGGTTCACGCCCTTCCCCCCTCACTTCCAATACCTGAATGACCGACACGCCACCTTCGCCACCACACACACACACACACACACACACACGCACACACACACACACACACACACACACACACACACACACACACACACACACACACACACACACACACACACACGCATATATATGTATTATCATTAATTTTTAGTCAGTCTCCTTATTTCCTCCTCCTCCTCCTCCTCCTCTTCAAAAACTAGGACATGAAGTTAAATAAATATGTTTCGTTTCGTTCATTATCGTAAGTTTCATCAGTAAACTCAAAACACTTCGTATGATATTAGATTTTGTTTTGTTTAGATGTAAGAATCGATGTAATTATAAGTTTGTTTCTTACTTACTATCTACTTAACCTATATTTTTCCCCTCTCTTACTTTTCATTCAGATTATTGAATTATTCTACATGTATGCGTAGTTTTCTATATAATCATTGAGACGAGAACATTGCCAATTTCTTTTCCACAATCGTAGCTGTTTTTTTACTGAACATTCTCATATCATGTTCTTTGTATATATTCCTCTTCCTCTATTTTTTTTTTTTTTTTTTTTTTTTTTTTTTTTCTTGTACCAATTCCATGTCAATGCCTAGGTGTCATGGTGCAGATGGCAAGCAAAAAAGAATAAAGGCAAACAGGACGAAATTACACAAAAAAAGTATATAGTATTAGATACCTTGTGTTTATGTTCAAGTGTTGCGTTGGTATAGTAACAAGGATAGATAGCAACCTTTCCGTCCATTCTACCGTCCTTCCGTCACTGCCTTCCTCTTCCTTCCTACTCTGCTTCCCTCTTCCTCCTCCTCCCTCCTGTGTTTCTCTCTTCGTTTCTTTCCTTAATTAAAATGTATCGTTTGCAGTTAAAGGGAAAGAAAGAGATTTATTTTCCAGTTTGATCTAAAAAAAGGAAGACTTATTACCCTTCTGAACACACACACACACACACACACACACACACACACACACACGCACACACACGCACACACACACACACACACACACACACACACACACACACACAAATAAAATAACGAAGTAAACGCTATGTACAGTTAAAAAAAAAATACATAGAAAACGGATTCAACTTACAAAGGTATAAACTCAGGAACACTAGGTTATAAACAATAGGAAAAGTACCACCAACTTTCCAATGTTAAAGTCTCAGGCAATAAGTTGGTTTTCCTTACGTGTTCCTTCGCTCCTTCCTCACCCCTGCAGCGCCTTCTTCAGGGGTGCGGCAGGGCGGTTGTGAAGGAACGTTTGTCTTTTGTTTCTGAAGACCATAACCTTTTCTCCCTCACCCTTCTGGCACATCAGTTATTTATCACGTCATGCGGAGACCAAACACAGAGGATACATGCACATAACCTCCCCGTCCTCCTCCTCCTCCTCCTCCTCCTCCTCCTCCTCCTCCTCCTCCTCCTCCTCCTCCTCCTCCTCCTCCTCCTCATCTTCCTCTTCCTCCTCATCTTCCTCTTCCTCCTCCTCTTCCTCTTCCTCATACTATTTTTCCTCCTCCTTCTTCCTCATTCTTCCCATTTTTCTGTTTTTCTCTCGTTGCTTCGTGTTTTTGTTCTTGTTCTTTTTTCTTTCCTCCTCCTTCTCCATTTTTTCTTTTCTCGTTCTCCTCCTCCTCCAATTTTTCTTTTCTCGTTCTTCTCCTCCTTCTATTATATTTCGTTCTCTTCCTATATTCTGCGTGTCTTATTTTCTCTCGTTTCTTCTTGTTCATGTTCTTTTTTCTTTTCCTCCTCCTGCTCCTCTTCCTCCTTCTGTTTCCACTTTTACTAATGTTCTTACTTTCTCTTTTTTTAATTCTTTATTTTCATAATTTTCTTTTATGTCTCCATTCACTTTCTAACTTCTTATTCATCTTATACTTGTTCATGTTCTTCTTCGTCTTCTATAAATTCCTCTCCTTTCCTTCACCACCACCATCAACATCATCATCATCATCAGCATCATTATCATCATCATCATCATCATCATCATCGGTGTTGACGTGTGTGTGCGCAACAACGTGAACCAAAACTCGTGAGTATTGACGCCCTCGACACGCCCAAGTGAGGTCGTGCGTCACGCCGCCCACAGTGCATCTGTCGTTACCTGAGAACATTCCGTAAAATATCTGATGCGTCATGGCATTGATAAAAGTACGTAATCACAAAAGTTTTATTGCAGAGGAGAGTATAATAAGAGCAAGGTAAATGATGCATATGAAGTAATAATAGTAGTAATAGTAGTAGTATCACCAGTAGCGACACACACACACACACACACACACACACACACACACACACACACACACACACACACACACACACACACACACACACACGTTCTCAATCACATTATTACGTCGAAACGTTTTCAGAAGCGATTACTTGACATGAAAAATTCGTGGGTCATAAGAGCAGCGGGAGGGAAGGTGGACTAAGGGGAGGGTCGCGTGAGACGAACTATTTACTCTTCAGCAACGTAGAGAAGGAAGGAAGGAAGGTACCAGAGGGGGACCAACTGGGGGAGAGGGGAAAGGAAGGGAGAAGTAGAGGAAAGAGAGGAAGGGGGGAGAGAAAAGATAGGAAAAGACTGGACAGGAGAAAGTTGTCCTCATACTGTATCACGTTTTAATGAGAGAGAAAATGAAATACACACACACACACACACACACACACACACACACACACACACACACACACACACACACACACACACACACACACATTCAAACTGACAGACATACAGATAGACAGACATAAAAACAGAGGTAAAAACAAGTCTAATAGTGTAGAAAAAATTGAGTAATAGCTACATAGATAAAACTTTACAGTTGATGTAGGAAGTATAGTGGTAGTGGTGGTAGTGATGGTGGTGGTGGTGGTGGTGGTGGTGGTGGTGGTGGTGGTGGTGGAGCAGGTTAAGTCTATTGAACAATAAAGAAAAAAATAATAAAAGGAAAAATTTAACAAGAACAGATTGAGGCAAAACGTCAGGGTGTGAGGGACGGGGCAGTGGGAGGGGAGGGGAAGGAGGGAGGAGGAAGGGGAAGGGGGGAGAGGGCGAGAGGTGCCGTGCCCTTGCAAGCTTTATTGATTCTCACTATAATGGAAAATAATTCAAACCCCCGCGCGAGGGAGGCACCGCGGCGGGTCCTGGGGCGTAACCACCTCGTAATCAGCGAAGGTTATTGGTGCTGAGTGATCGTTGTCGTTAGTCATTGAGTGAGCCATGATTGGGTGTGAGATAGTGGTGATGTTTGGTGACGTGCGGGGTTCATGTATATAGCAGTTAGTGTCAATAATAGTCGTTTTCTACTACAAAAATCATGACATAGAGAGTAATATTGGGTGAACTATATGAAAAGTTGTGGCGCGGTGCAGCACACACTCCTATGCACGGCCTGTATCCTAAATGGACTGGTGAAATATTACCTTAAGCTGAACTGGATAAAAAGTTCATTATTTTCTTATGTTAACAACAGCAAATAGTAACAACATATAATATAAGTAATCAGCTTCGAGGAGTGTGTAGTGTGCCATCAAGGTTTTCAACGTTGGAAGAGCAGAGGAGTGAGTCCGTGTGTCCATTGAATGTGTGGCCGGCTGGTGGGGGTGAGGGTGCAGGGTGGACCAAGCCGCTACAGGGGGCGGAAGTTCTCGCCCTCGTTGTATTCCTGCAAGAGGCGATGGCCGCAGGGTGGAAAAAAAGTGGTTATAAGAACTGTTCCTTGTCGTTCGTAGTGTTATATATATATATATATATATATATATATATATATATATATATATATATATATATATATATATATATATATATATTGTGTGTGTGTGTGTTTGTGTGTGTGTGTGTGTGTGTGTGTGTGTGTGTGTGTGTGTGTGTGTGTGTGTGTGTGTGTGTGTGTGTGTGTGTTTATTACCTTACTGAAGCCCACGATGACGTTGGTGTAGGGGCAGGAGGAGGCGGTGAGGAGGAGGCGGGCGCGAAGAGCGGCCTGTGAGCAGATCTCGTGTTGGAGCTCCTGGGGGTAGCAGGGGGTGAGGCGCAGGTAAATGTACATCTCGTCAGGACAGATGCCCTTGTTGCGCTGAGTCTGGCGGGGGAGGAAGGACAAGGAAGACAAGAGTTAGATAAGATTGACGGTGTTATCCTGTCGCTGTATGTATCACGTCACCTGAAGGGCTCCAGCCGCCATCACCCACCATTGATCTGACCATGAGCTGGAGGGAGAACTTGAGGAAGGGCCACTCGCTGTAACTCTCCACTCGGTTACCGTCTACATTCGCCACCACCGCCGCCACCACCTTGTGGAATTCTTCATGATTCTTAAAAGGAGAATTATTCTTTTCCTGCAAGAAGAATTCTTCCACACTCCACATCTGCAAGTAGAAATCTTCGAATCTCTATTTCAGTCTAAGATCTCCTGAACACAGCGTTATCGCAAAGGTGCAACATAGAAGAAAATATGGTTCTTAATGCTAAGGAAAGGAAACATCACACCTTCCAGGATGAAATTTGCCACTAGGAAGGATTAATCACATTGAACATATTGCATCGAACGGTTTTCACTTTTCTGGCCAAACGACTCTATAGTTTTTCGTTTAAATTTGCGTTGCGATCACTTCATCGATTTCACTTTCAGGAAGAAGTTAGGTACATACAATATAATTTAAAAATATCCAAATCTATTAGCAAATAAAAAAAAAAGTTTTCACCGAGTAGAAAAAATTACGAAAATACACCATAGGTTGACATTGATTTTACAAATCCACGAGGGTCTGTATGATGGTAAAACGTGATGTAAAGCATAATTATGAACTGCTTTGAGCTGTAAGAGTCATTACAAGAATATACGTGGAAGTTAAGACTATATGTGGTCCTAACGGGGTAACAAGTTGTGTGTAGGAGTATACGTGAGTTATGGATAACTATCATATCTTCTTGATGGAGCTTGGCAATGCACTAAAAGTATTGCATTACATGAAAAATAGTTATTTACTAAAAAAATGATACCATCAAACAAAAAATATTAGCTACTAAACTGAGATTCCAATTGAACAGGGTGCTTTATCTATCAATTGGTATTGTTATAAGCAATATTTGATATATTTTTCATCAATATTGGTGAATTATTAAATTCACCATAATGATATTTGTTTATCTTAAAATCAAAATCAATTTCTTTCTAGAAAAGAAAGTTTTCGGTGAAAAGACCTGAAACTTAGCTGGAAGTATTACATTATTCCAGTGTACAATATAATTTAAAAAAGAACAAAATCCATCAGCAAAATTTTTTTTTTTTCTGACAAGTAGAAAAAATTACAAAAAATACACAATAGGTTGAGATTAATTATACAAATCCACAAGAGTCTAAAGAATGGTTAAACGTGTGGTAAGTCTTAGTTATGAACTGGTTTGAGCTGTAAGAGTCATTACAAGAATATACGTGCAAGTTAAGACTATATGTGGTCCTAATGTCGATAAAGTCGATTACGGATAAGTACGAGAAATAATGAAAAAACAAACTATGCGTAGGATTGGAATGGGATATGGTTTAAAAAAAAAAAAAATGTATGATATTACAGCATGACTCTGTTATATTTGAGAGGTATCTATCTCATGAAAATGTTTATTTACTTATTAAGTGATACCATGAAACAAAAAATATTAGCATTTAAACTATGATCCCAATTGAACTGGGTGCTTTGTATATAAATTGGTAATTTTATAAGGAATATCTGATATCTTTTTCATCAGCATTGGTGAAGTATTAAATCCACAATAATGATTAAATTTTTTTTTCAAACTAAATCAATTAATTTTTTTAGAAATAAATGTTTCCGGTGAAATGACCTGAAACTTAGCTGCAAGTATTACATTATTCCAATATACAATATAGTATAAAAATATAAAAATCCATTAGCAAATAAAAAATATAGTTTTCACAGAGTAGAAAAAAGGACGAAAATACACTATAGGTTGAGATTGATTTTACAAATCCACGAGGGTCTGTATGATGGTTAAACGTGTTATAAAGCTTAATTATGAACTGCTTTGAGCTGTAAGAGTCATTACAAGAATATTCGTGGAAGTTAAGACTATATGTAGTCCTAACTGGGTAACAAGTCGTGTGTAGGAGTATACGTGGGTTAAGGATAGCTATCATATCTTCTTGAATGAGCTTGTCAATGTACTAAAAGTACTGTATTTTATTTTCTAATGAAAATAAATAACTTCCATAGCCATTGGCACCGATGACAGTCAGTAGTGAATGTTTTGATCGGCCCGTCATGACCGAACTGGCGGTGACGATTGAATTTTTTCTGTCTCTTTATATCTAGTTATAGTGACCCTTATCTTGATGCAACAGCATTTAAGGTCAGAGGATGGTTATATAAATTCAAACAGACTCTGTCATCCTGAAATAGTGTATAAAAACTTGTTTTCATCACATTTTCTATTTAAACCAGCTGTAACTCCCTTAATTATACGTGTATTGAATTTTAAATTATAGATCCAATCCAATGTATGTTACATTGGATGCTCTTCTAAAATAGTGGTGCACGCACGCATGGGCGGACTAGCTATCTAGAGGACAGAAAGTTTTCCTGTTGGACCGCCGGCCCTCAGAACTCTGTTGTGGCCAATATGTGTTACATGAACGTGAGGAACAATGCACTGACCACTTTCCTCCTGAGGTGATGCCTTACCTGGTCCCTCCAAGCCTTGGAAGCAAAGTAGATGGGCGTGGCGAGGCCGTAGTTGGGCCAGTCGGCGAGTTTCTTCTTCTTGATGGTGAACCGCTTGGAGATGGTTTTGTTGT
>JAXIVD010005992.1:0-20000 GCA_036785275.1 Cancer borealis
CACCCACCCTCCCTCCTACCTCTCTCACCCAATCCAGGTTTCTTCAGGCATTTCCTCACCCCACGCTGACCTATACTGGTGGTCCTGCTGCAGGCTGCCATCCGCCACCCCCCTTATGGGCTGGCCTTGAGGCAGGCTGACTGGCTGGCTTGCTGGCTCCCTGGCTCCTGTTTTCCCTCTAGAACTGGTTTTTGGCCAATATAATACCATGGTCATTTTTCTGGCCACAATGAGGTCTGGGAATAACGTTCTCTTACTGTACTGAAGGGTGATGGTAATATTTTTTTTCCCCCTCCTTTCTTCCTTCTTCCTCCTTGTTTTCCTCTGTCTTTCGCCTCCACCTCCTATTTTGTCGTCCATTTTTCTTCCTCTCCTCCCTCCTCCTCCTCCTCCTCCTCTGACCTCTACACAACACAGGTCGCAAAGTCCACACATGGTATACGCGGATGTTTGCTTCTATTTTTTTTTCACCTTCCCTTTTTCTTTTTTTCCTACATTCGTACCCTGAATTGCATTAATCATCACCAGGACTGTTGCCGGCCGCCGCACGTCCCTGGGTACAGCGCCGCATCGAGACGTAGCGCGGGGGACAGCAGGCAGCCGGTGTGATGGACGTGGGAGGAACGTTACAAGAAAAATGATAAGCCTCGTATAGTAGTAGACCGACCAGGAATGACCGCACTTTTTCCCTCACTCTTTTACTAGACAAGCTCATAAAAAAATGACTAAAAACAGGACTTCTCTCTTTTTTTTCTTTTCACCTGTACCTATCGTTCTTTTCTTTCACACTAAATAAGAGAAAAAGAAAAATAGCTATGTTTATCTATTGTAAAGGAAAAAAAAAATTACTTATTGTTGAAAGAAGGATAAGGAGGAAAAATTATACAGGAAAATAAGCGTTTAAACCGAACTGGTTTTGTGTTAGTGGGAAGATGATCATCTAAACAAAACTGAACAGAGACGTATGACAAAGAGGAGGAGGAGGAGGAGGAGGAGGAGGAGGAGGAGGAGGAGGAGGAGGAGGAGGAGGAGGAGGAGGAGGAGGAGGAGGAGGAGGAAGAAGAGGAGGAGGTAGTACTAGTAATGGTTCTCTGTCTGGTGAGCAACAAAACCGGATCTCAACTACAAAAACAGACAACGATAAAAGAAAAAAAGAGGAAAAAAAAACTAAATATGAACGACACAAATGAGGCAGAGCGTCTGGGAAGGTGACCATCAAAACTAGACAGAAAAATGGTTTACAGGTGTTGAAGGAAAACATGAAAAAAATTAAGGAAAGATCGTATTGACTCATTAGATAACGTAGGACCACACTTTTTTTTTTTCTCTCTCTCTCTCTCTCTCTCTCTCTCTCTCTCTCTCTCTCTCTCTCTCTCTCTCTCTCTCTCTCTCTCTCTCTCTCTCTCTCTCTCTCTCTCTCTCTCTCTCTCTCTCTCTCTCTTTCTCTCATGGTTTACACAAATACTACCTCTACAGCTGCATCATAAACACAAACACACATACACACACACACACGCCAGATTAACCCACGTACACAGGTAACCCCACGTACACACATACATACAGGTGAGAGAGGGGACAGGTATAAGCGTGTAGGTTGCGTATATGTATGAGGCTACAGGATTAGTACAGGTAATTTGTTTGTCTGGTTGAGGGTGGAGGGGGAGAAGGGCTGTATTTAGGCGTTGGACATTCCCTTTTGATGTAGAGCAACACAAATCTCTAAGGCAACGAAAGAACATAAATACACACAGGATAGAGCTACAGGTACTAATATGTATGTTCTGCTAAGGATACAGGTTTGTACAGGTAATATAATAATCCTTTCTCCTGGATTACGATAAATACAAAATACAGGGTCGGTAGATATTGTGTATGAGAGGAAAATACAGGATATATCTAACAAGCCTTCTACTTAACTAGTCTATCCCTTCAATTGGTAGTTAGTTAATTAGTTAGATCAATCAGCCTAGCATGGACTTAAATTAATTACTTTCTACAGAATACATAGAGGTAATTATCCTCTCCTTTACGTTCTGAAGGATGCAAATATATACGGAGAAGGAATGGAAGGTGTTTGATGAATCTAAACTTTCACTGTAGGATGTCTTCAGGTAGCTTGTGTAGGACTTTTATATCCTTCACCTAAAGCAGTGTTTCTATTAAGAGGTAAATTACACTTACTGAAATAATTTAACATTACGGGGAAGTAACAATAATCCATCTAATAGACATTCAGTGAAAAAGTGCCTGGGGAACCAAATGCAATTGCAGAGGAAATCCTTGAAATGAAGTCAAGCAACCTAATACAGATGGAATTTGCTTCACAGAATTGGTTTTCCTTCTGGACAACCCTTAGCGAGGAATTTCCGTTTCCCTAGTGCATGTGCAACACAAGTTCTCGTGCAATTTAGATCGAAGTATTTGTGTTGGGGCAGGTTACTCGACCCTCCTCAACATGCAACACAACAAAGGCACAAAAACACTGAATCCTGAAAATAGTGTTAGATGTGCAATAACAAATCTATTTCCACGTATTGCAGAAATAACAATTAACCCAGAGTGCTGTTCCGCTCATTAATTACTGATAAAGCTAATTTTTGTCTTTCAAATAGTTGCAGTATTTCTGTTCAGTATTTCGATTACTGTCTAAAATGCAATTAAAAATAAGAGAATGTTTAGAAATTAAATGTATAACTGAATTGATAATCATACAAACAATAAAGACGTAAACCAAAAGAATTATGAAAATATGCTATACACAATACATATACAAAACGTATACTTGCATTTCTGTGGTAATGAGTACTGTTGTAAGGTATAATTAGAGAAAAAACCAAAACTTTCCTATAGATACCTAACTAAAGCTTTCAAAGGACACTAAATCCATGAGGTGAGATGGAAACAGGTGTCTGAGAGAGCTACTGTAGGATTTCAACAGGTAAGAGTCCTTTTAATATAGGATTCTAAGTATACAGTATAAGGGGGAGAAGACAGTTGACCTGCCATCGGTATACTCGCCTCAGGGATAACTGGACGTAAGTAACAAAGGAATAACATTTTACTAACAAGCCTCCGTTCAGTAGGTTCCTTTGTACGCGACGAAAGGGAATGAAATGTGGACAGGTGAAGAGTAAACACAAACAATCATACCGGTGCCATATCAAAATTAATGAATATCAAAATTAATGACTCTCTCTCTCTCTCTCTCTCTCTCTCTCTCTCTCTCTCTCTCTCTCTCTCTCTCTCTCTCTCTCTCTCTCTCTCTCTCTCTCTCTCTCTCTCTCTCAAATTTGACTAGTGACACGGACAGACAGCAAACGTAGGTATATCTATTCAAATTCATCCGTCTATTGTGAAATATTTTTTGCTGTGTTTTACTATGACAAAAAAATATCCATTAAATCGTATCAAATCAGAGAGAAACATCACACTGGATAGCAACGATTCCTGACACCTCCATCTGGGACGCGAGGGTGAGGGAAAGGGAAGGGGGAGAGGAAAAGGGAAGGAAAGGGGGAAGGGGAAGGAGTGATGGAAGTGGTAGGTGGAGAGAACGTGATACAGGCAAGAGAAGATGACGTGAGAGGGGAAGGAATGAAGGGAGAGGGAAATGAATGAAGGGAGAGGGGAAGGAATGAAGGGGAAGGGGAAGGAATGAAGGGGAAGGGGAAGGAATGAAGGGAGAGAGGAAGGAATGAAGGGAGAGAGGAAGGAATGAAGGGAGAGGGGGAAGGAATGAAGGGAGAGGGGAAGGGATGAAGGAGAGGGAAAAGTAAGTGGAGATGGAGGAGCAGTGGGAAGATGAAGAGGGTACTGGATGGGGGTTGTGGGGACCGAAATACCAAGTCATCAACACTAATGACACCCCTACCTCCACCTCCTCCACTTCACCCAACCTCCACCTCCTCCACTTCACCCATACCTCCACTTCCTCCCCCACCTCCACTTCCACCAACCTCCACCTTCTCCATTCCCCCCGCCTTCCCCTTCTTCAGAAGCACACCACTAATGATCAGATTTTTTCCCCTCCTCTCTATAAAGTTTGGCGGGATGACAGCTGGGCAAGGCGACGCGTCCTACTGAGGTAAATGAGGTAAGATTTTAATGATGGCGATTATGATGATGATGATGATGATATAATAATAACAATAATAATAATAATAATAATAATAATAATAATAATAATAATAATAATAATAATAATGATAATAATAATAATAATGATAATGATGATGGATGTTTGAGGAAGATGTGTGGATATGAAAGATCGGTTTTTTTCCCCTCCTCCTCCTACAGGTAAGTAATGTAAGGTTCCGGAACTTGGACGTCACAGATTGTAGGTAAGCAGAGCTATGATAACGATGCTGCTGCTGGAGAGGATGGCGATAGTGATGTTGATAACAATGATGATGCTGCAGCTGGTGATGATAGTGATGGTGAAGGTGATGGTGACAACACATACCTTCCCGAAATAACTAGATTCATATGTAAGTGTAGATAATTCTCTCTCTCTCTCTCTCTCTCTCTCTCTCTCTCTCTCTCTCTCTCTCTCTCTCTCTCTCTCTCTCTCTCTCTCTCTCTCTCTCTCTCTCTACATCATAGTCTACTCGTTTAATTAAGGTGGTTTAAATTTCATCTTAAAAATAAGTAACAAAAAAAATCTGAATAAAGTGATCGAGTTTTCGGACGTTTTTACTCCCTCAAACTAATTTATTTATATTTTTTTCACTTCTTGACCAGAATCCCATAAATACGTGCGCGATGGTTGAAGTGATGGTGGTGGTGGTGGTGGTGCGGAGGGGAGGAGGGGAGGGGAGGTGAAAGAACAGCCACCCACCCACGGGTCGATAACATCACCACCTCCACCACCACTACTACAACCACCACCACCACCACCGCCGCCCCGCCAACACAGCCCCACGTTGGCGTCCCTCAAGATCACAATATTTACACGTACTACATCCCCGCCACTGTCCACACATCCTCTGTACACACACACACACACACACACACACACACACACACACACACACACACACACACACACACACACACACAACTACACACACACACACACACACACACACACAACACACACACACACACACACACACACACACACACACACACACACACACACATACACACACACACACACACACACGCACGTTGCCTTCACTGGCACAACCCTCCTGGTTCAATTACCGTATATCAACACCTGATTACTAAATACATATCAGAATCTCCTGATCATGGTGCAATGTGTACCTAGAGGCGGCAAGTACAGCCAGTCGTTGCCCCGTCCTCGAGGGAACCCACTGATCTCCATTATTCATCTTGAGTTAAGAGTCACCGATCTGCCTGCCTGTTTGCCGCCACAAACCCGGACCTCACCCTGCCCAACTGCTGCATGTTTCACCACCCACCGGCATCCTGCCTCCGGCGCTGCTTCAAGGCTTCTCAGCAGCAAGGCTCCCAGGCAGCCTGCCGCGTACCTGCCTCGCTCCGCTTTTCTGAATGAAAATAATTGGTTCGATACCTGCACACGAGGCCTCGCCGGGGAGCACACCTGCCACGGAGCGGCCAGACTCCCTTCATTGTTGGTTTGCTTGGTCACACGCACTCACCCTAATCCACACCTAATACTATTCACGCGAATATAACTATATATAGAATGTATGTATATATATATATATATATATATATATATATATATATATATATATATGTATATATATATATATATATATATATATATATATATATATATATATATATATAATATATATATATAACTGAATTACATCCTGCCCCCGCAAAACCGAACAATCATTAGTGTGCAGCAGTCTAACTTGAGTTTCCCTCCTGCCGCCTCCCCTTGTAAGGAATCAATACAGTAGACCACCACCACCACCACCACCACCACCACCACCACCCACCACACTCAGATAGCCCGCTCCCCTTCATTCCTCTTACACTCGCCTCCCCCTCACCAGCCCACTCCCCCAACTCGTCGTCTCCTTGCAGCCTACACACACTCGACTCATTCACGAGACTCGGTGGGCTGCGCCGCCTCTCCCGCCCGCTGCCCTGCTGGTTAAAGCGGCCGAGCAGCTGCTGGGAAGGGAAGGAGAGGCAGCACAGCCTCGCACCGCCTGCCCTGTACTGCTGGAGGCCTCAGGAGGTGTTGGGCCGTCCTGCTCCACTCCCGCCGCCGCCTCGGCGCACACCTAGGCAGGGTACTTTAATACAGGCGCGGACACCCTCCCTCGCACCCCCCCACCCTCTAAACCCCGCCATCATCACCCTACATACAGGCTCCCTTCAGCCCGGACCCGCGGCCCCTCACACACACGTGCACACTCTCACCCTTGGCGGAAGGGACGAGACAAGTTCCCTCAAGGGATGATTGTGGGATGTATTATTATTATCATTATTGTTATTATTACTATTATTATTATAAATATGAATATTATTACTATCATTATTATTTGTTTTGTTATAATCATTGCGTATTAATGCTATCCATATCATACTTTTCCTCCTCCTCTTCTTCCTCCTTCAAAAAATAAAAAGCAATAGTGAGTTCTCTAAGCTTCACGCAACCTGCTGCCAACCTAAGACAGCGTGCGTCCGTGCATCAGTAAGGCTCATCCCTTACTTCCTGGTTAGCTGCTGGTTATCGTAGTAGTAGAGTTATTATCATTATTATTATTATTAGTAGTAGTAGTAGTAGTAGTAGTAGTAGTAGTACCGTAAGCTGTCACCAAGAGGATCACGAAAGTTCCTTCAGATTAATATAAGGATTCTTATACCTTCTTAAACAACAACCACAACAACAACAACAACAACAACAACAACAACATCCTATCAACACAACATCCTTTACCTCCTTAACACATTACTTCTACACACACTTCCTTCTATGTTTTCCTCCTTTCCCTTCCTCATCCTCCTCAGTGCTACCACCACCACCACCACCACCACCACCACCACCACCACCACCACCACCGCCATCAGGTCCCCAGGGTTTGAGAACAACTGCTTAAGGGGAAGGAACGAAGCAGCTGAACGAAAGCGACCCAGAAGGAGAATGAATTAACGTTTAGGGGTAGAGGGAGGAGGAATAAAAGACCCCAGTATAGAATGGAGGGTTAAGGAATGAATGGTGAAAGGAGGGGAGAGGAGGAACGAGAGAGAGAGGGAGAGAGGGAGGGAGGGAGAGAACGATGTGTGGGGGAAGGAGGGAAGGAGGGATCAAGGTTAATAAGAAGCGTAATAATGGAGGAAAATGATGAGAAATAAATGGAAAGAAGGAAGAGGAAAAGGCAACGAGAAATGATGAGTGAGTAAAAAAAAAGTAAAGGAGAAAGAGGAAACTGGAGGGAAAGGAGGTGAAGGATGTAAAGGAAAGGAGGAAAGAAAATTAGAAATGACACAGAAGAGGAAATAAGAAAAAAATGTGGTGAATGGTGAGAGAGAGAAAAAAAAGAAAAAAAAAAAGAGAAAGCGAGAAAAAAAAGGGAAGACCAAGAAGTAGGAGACGCAATTCAACCTTTAGACTTCATATATAAGCTGGAAAAAAAAAGGTGTTGAAAAGCGACCCACTCCACTAAATCATAGACACATACATAATTAAACACCACTACTCTAGACTCAGCCCAACGCGCACACACCACGTCTTTCCAAAGCCTTACCATCCTCTTTCCAGCCCACTTCCCTCCCTTTCCAGTCCCGGACCCATGACCTCTTACCACTATCCAACCTGACTCCTCACCGTTCCTATTCCAGACTGACTTTCCGCTCCTCTTCCAGACTGACTCTTCATCTCCTATTCCAGCCTAACTCCGCTCCATTTCCAGCCTGACTCCGCTCCATTTCCAGCCTGACTCTCCGCTTCTATTCCAGACTGACTCTTCATCTCGCCAGACCCGTTCCTTCAAGCCTAGTCCAGCCCAGAGCCCTTCAAGACCCCTTCTTTACCGCTACTCCCACCCGATCCAGACCCGTCCCAGTTAACCCTGACATGCACAGTCCAGCCCATTCCTTTTCCATATATACCTCTTTCCAGTTCACCCCTTCCAGCCGGCCTCAAGGTAAGTCTGGTTAAGTTCAGTTCAGCTTCACGAAGACATCCATCCATAACTTCACAAAGCCTCGCCCCCGCAGACAAACCTCCTCCTCCTCCTCCTCCTTGTCTTTCTCCTCCTCCTCCTTGTCTTCCTCCTCCTGCTCCTCGTCTTCCTCTCCTCCTCCACTTCTACTCTTCTCCTTTAATAAAGAGAAACTCGATAAGGTGCCTATAAATTATTGTTGTTCTTTCTCCTTCTCCTCCTTCTCCTCATTTTCCCTTTTCTCTCTCTCTCTTATTCTATTCTTGCGTACTTAACACTTCCTCCTTCCTGATGACTTTTATTTTCTTATTCTTAACATGTTCTGTGTGGTAGTAAACAGACATGCAAGGGAAGGAAGGAAGGAAGGAAGGAAGGAAGGAAGGAAGGAAGGAAGGAAGGAAGGAAGGAAGGAAGGAAGGGAAGTACAGGAAAGAAAAAAAAAAAACTGTCATGGAGAGAAAGAGGGAATAAAGAAAAAGGAAGGAGGGAGACGAAGAGACAACAATGACTTGTAACACACACACACCGCACACACACATACACACACACACACACACACACACACACACACACACACACACACACACACACACACACACACACAAAAAAAAAAAAATAGAAAGAAAAAAATATGACAAAGGACGAAAGGGTGGAAACACAAGTAGAAGGAAGAGAAAAAAAAATGAAAACGAGCAAGGGAAAGAGAACAAGAGATAGAACAAGAGAGAGAGAGAGAGAGAGAGAGAGAGAGAGAGAGAGAGGAGAGAGAGAGAGAGAGAGAGAGAGAGAGAGAGAGAGAGCAGCTAAGCCAGAGAGTAAGAAGAGTGACTGAATATTTACACCACTAACAGTAACACCTCAAGCTGACCCTCCACCTGACAGCAGAGGAGGATGGAGGAGGAGGAGGAGGAGGAGGAGGAGGAGGAAGGAGGAGGAGGAGGAGGAGGAGGAGGAGGAGGAGGAGGAGGAGGAGAGAGGAGAAGGAGAAGGAGGAGGAGGAGGAGGAGGAGGAGGAGGAGGAGGGAGGAAGAGGAGGAGGAGGAGGAGGAGGAGGAGGAGGGAGACACAGATGAGAGCACCGTAAGCACCTATTTTTCCTCCTCCACTGATGTCTTTCTTCCTGTGACAGTTCTCAGAGGAAGTCCAGAACGGAAACTAATAAAAAATAAAGAAAAGAAAAAGAAAAAGAAAAGAAAGCACTTGGAAACGCCGAGAGAGAGAGAGAGAGAGAGAGAGAGAGAGAGAGAGAGAGAGAGAGAGAGAGAGAGAGAGAGAGAGAGAGAGAGAGAGAGAGAGAGAGAGAGAGAGAGAGAGAGAATGTATGAACATCTGAAAAAGGCAAGTCTAGGAAAATGGCAAAAGTGGGAGTCTGTCTGAAGTGGAAGGAAAGGAGGAAGGGAGGAAGGGAGGAAGGCGAGGCGAAGGTGGAGGTGGAGTGTGGGAAAGGAGGGAGATAAGTGTAAAGTGGAGCGCAAGTGGAGTGCGTTGCGATGGTATGAAGAGGGGAAAGAGGGGAGGGGAAAGAGGGGAGGGGGAAGAGGGGAGGGGGAAGAGGGGAGGGGGAAGAGTGGAGGGAGGAGGGGGGGGTGTAATGGTGGCAGAAGGGGATAAGGTAGGAAAGAATTGTGTGTGTGTGTGTGTGTGTGTGTGTGTGTGTGTGTGTGTGTGTGTGTGTGTGTGTGTGTGTGTTAAGGGAAAGAGAGCAAAGCAGTGCACACAAAGGGCACAAAGGAGAAGATGCAAAGGGAAACTTTCGTGGCGCTAACGATGCGAGGAAAGAAGAGCAAGGGGAAAAAAAGGAAATAAATGAGAAAAGAGACAAGTAAGAAAAAGAAAAAAAATAATAATAAAAGGGGGACAAGAAACGCAGGAAAGACAACACGAGAACAAAATGGAAATGGGAAGTTGAGGAAGCAAGGAAAAAAGGAAAAGAAGGAAACAAGAAGACATTGCAACGAGGTGACTTTAAAGAAGGAAGGAAAGAAAGAAAGAAAGAAAGAAAGAAAGAAAGAATGAGAAAGAAAGAAAGGAGAAAGAAAGAAAGAAAGAAGGAAAAAGAAAGAAAGATAGAAAAAGAGAAAAAAAGTAGGAATCAAAATAAAGAAAAAAAGAAAGAAAAGAAGGAAGGAAGACAACAAACACAGTAAAAGGAAAACCCACAACTGAGTAAAAATACCACAGTATATCCTGACCAGCGGGACCTCCAGGCCTGCTTAAAGTGTAGAAGCAGTAAGCGTCCCCCCAAGCGTAGGTCAGATGTCAAAGGTCAGACGGACGTACGAAGACAGGCAAAGAAGGTCAAGAGGACAAGAGAACAGACAGGTAATGAGCATCGTATAGACAGAAACAGTGAAGATCGCCAGACAGAAAATCGCTAAAGAACAAGACAGTGAAAGTTGCTATAATAGTGACGCCGTTGAACAGGTGTGAACAGAATACCTGGAATATTAATTTTTTCTCCTACACCACCACCACCACCACCACTACTACTACTACTACTACTACTACTACTACTACCACCACTAATAATAATACACTTTCATTTTCGCAGCCAGATCGAAACGGAATTCTGGTGTTGGTTCCCAGTGAGCGACATTCCAATTTTCCTCTGGATCAGCTGTGACGGAGGACGAAGTGACGCGTTACGGTTGTTGCTGCTCTGAACGTCACCTTCAGGCAAGCAGAGAAGCGAGGAAAAAAAATAATACATCACACAGAGAAATAGAAATACGCAAAAATACGTACACAACACCGGGGTAGGACTAGAGAATACATCGAATATACATACATAACACACTGATGTCGAGGGAAATTAATACACAATCAAGCAAAACTGAGAGACATGAGAAAAAATAAATCATACAATAGAAAAAAACAGCAAAAAAAATATAAAGAAAGAAATAATTAAATAAAGAAATAAAGAAATAAAGCAATGACAACCTCATCCCCCCCCCCCCCCACACACACACACACAAAAAAAAAAAAAAAAAAAAAAAAAAAAAAAAAAAAAAAAAAAAAAAAAAAAACACACACACACGCCACCACCACTAATTTTCAAAGCCTTACAAATACAGATAATTCCGAGACACATGTGAGAGGAGGAGCATTGCGTCATTGTCTCTGTAGCTGCGCACGTGAACCAGGTTGGAAGAATAGGAGGTCGGCGAGGGAAGAGTGCAAACTATGTACAGAGGCGAGATAAAAAGGTTTGGCTGGATTTTGAGCAATTAGAAACAGCTGGTAGTTTGGGATTTCAATGTTATCTGTCCTTCCTCATCTCATTCCCCTCACTGTCTGTCTTTTAACACCTCCCTCCCGCCTTTCCACTTTTATGTAGTGGAAGACAGACCCTCTCTCCACCTACCTCTCCTCCTTCCCCTCAAGCTGTGTCTACGCCCCACGAAAGGCAGGACACAGACAGTATAATATATATTTTTTACCGCCCATAAAACCTAGACGTATAAAATATGTATGAAGAAAAACTCCCTTCGCTGCCACCATATAAGTGCAGTATTAGTCTGAAAGAGAGGGAGGGTGACGCGAAAGGCTTAGCAGAGGCTTTGGCAGAGTTGAATCAAAGGTTGTGGGGCCTTGAAGCCTCGAATCTCTCCTCCGGCACGTTAATACATTTCAGGTGTGCGTTTATATATATCTTCCTCTTCTCAGAATTGCCAAATGACACTCCAACACGCTTAACCTTGAAGAAAAGTGTCTCCTATCGTTCGTTTTTATCTCCGTCTGTTGGACTATTTGTATCTCTCACACTCTCTCCCTCATTCTCTCACTCTTTCTCTCTCTCTCACTCTTTCTCTCTCTCTCTCTCTCTCTCTCTCTCTCTCTCTCTCTCTCTCTCTCTCTCTCTCTTTCACACACACACACACACACACACACACACACACACACACACACACACACACGCACACGCACACGCACACGCACACGCACACGCACACGCACACACACACACACACACACTTGGCTACACATCATACATACCACACACCCTCCACACCATGTGCTGGCGCAACCACCACGTAACGCTACACTGTGTCATAAATCTCTCAACAATTAAGTTCGAAAGCATGGCCCCGCCCTGACTCTTGGCGGCGTTGGTGATGCAGATTCAGGCTGTGAGCCAGGAACACCTTCAGGGTCAACAGCAGATGAGAAAAAGCCGGCACCCACCAGTAGGAAGAGGAGGAAAGGAAAGGGATTGCCGCCCCTCCCCGCCACGTCAGGCTGAGGGAGACTGACGCCGCCGCACATCCATTATTAATTAAGGAAAGAAACATCCCGAAGTGAGTGCTTTATTTTTTTACACTTTCATATATATATATATATATATATATATATATATATATATATATATATATATATATATATATATATATATATATATATATATATATATATATACATATATCAAGGGAGTGGCGATGGTCCAATATGAGTGACTTTCGGCATCGGTTCCGAGGCTGAGACTTAGGTTTGAGCCAATATAAGACCCTCCACTTGGCCATCGCTGCTGCTGATCACTTCTAACGAGATATACTAGCGAGACGAACTCTATGAGGGCGGGAGTGGCGTGGCGCGTAAAGATCATGCAATTTAAACTCCTGGATAACTACGTGTAGACGCCCAAAGAACCTGCTTCACGTAAGAAACATCGTCAAAAAACAACGAACAATGTTACAGTTTTCCGCACTGTTTCCACAAATGAGCTGAGCACTCCCGCCCCACCAAAAAAGAAAACTTCCAACACCACCAACAAAAACACCACACACCAACACACCAAGACCAACCACACCACCACAGCCACATAACAACCCATCCTAGTCCTCCTCGATCTTTCCTCCTCCTCCTCCACATCACCAAACCTCTCCTCTCCTGCTGTGCCTCTTCCCCTTCCAGCATCTGTTGTTCGGAAATTAATCTTCCCGACGAGGAAACTTGGCTGTTGACGCAGATCCAAGGGTCGCCAACCTCACTGAATCTCCCTCCGCCAGGCCATGAAGTCCTCCGAGCCAGGATGAATGTCAGAAGGAAGCAAGTCTCCTCCATCACTCTAAATTAGTGCACCAAACTTGAGGTATAAAGAGGGGAACATGGCTCTCGTCCGTCATTTCTTTGGGGTAATAAAGCGCTGGAGGATTGGAATTGATCGCTAGTTGATCGAGTAACCAGCAACTTTCTGTATTCGATAAGACGATTTTTTTGTATGTATTTTTTTCACTTTTTGTATTGATAATTATGTCAGCTGGCAATATTAATCCAGGTTATTGCTTTTATTAACTTTTTTTTTAATCTTAATCATCTCTCCCTCTCTCTCTCTCTCTCTCTCTCTCTCTCTCTCTCTCTCTCTCTCTCTCTCTCTCAGATTGAAGTAGACCGTGAGTTATATATTTATACTCTCCTTCAGAGCCTCAGTCAATACTAGACGAACCTTTCTGTCCTTCAGTATAAAAAGTAGAGCCTCACCTCACTTCATCCTCGCTCCCTTTAGCCTCTTCCTATAAATCCTCACGGCTCTTTCTCTATCTCTCTCTCTCTTTACTTTTCTTTCTTTCACGAGCATCTATCTTAACCATCCACACACACACACACACACACACACACACACACACACACACACACACACACACACACACACACACACACACACACACACTAACCAAACCTAACATTTAACACACACACACCACCCAACCCACCCCATCCACCCACCCACCCACCTACCCACCTGCTAAGCCATCCATCCGTCCACGAGCTTCACTAATACACGGGAACGAGCCTCGACATCCCTGCATCCTCTTCCCATGTAAACACGAGAGGAAGATAAGAAGACTGCTGCTCCTCCTGTTGCTTCCTTCGTCTCTCTCTCTCTCTCTCTCTCTCTCTCTCTCTCTCTCTCTCTCTCTCTCTCTCTCTCTCTCTCTCTCTCTCTCCCCCTTTTCGCCTCGTTCTTTCCTCCTACTCGTTTTTCCTCCCTCCCTCCAACATTCTCTCCTTCACTTCATATCTTCCTCCTCTCCTTCCTTCCCTCTCTCCACCCACACACCTCCCTCTCCTTCTCCTTCTTTCCGTCGCATCGTATCTTCCTTCTTTCCTTCCTTTCTCCCTCCCTCCTTTACCGCCTGACACTCCTCTCCTCTCCCCGCCCACAGCCTAGACTCACCCACCAGTCCACACACCCACACACCCGCCCGCCCGTCTGTCCGTCCGCCAGGCTGAAGCAAACAAACATTTCGTTCCACACACCACCAAGGGACAAGGTTCTGTCTCCAAGCAGCGTCAGGATACAAGGAAGGAATGGTGTGTGTGTGTGTGTGTGTGTGTGTGTGTGTGTGTGTGTGTGTGTGTGTGTGTGTGTGTGTGTGTGTGTGTGTTGAAATAGAAATAAATAGACGAATTATATGATAACACAGTCTAGTTTGGGTGGTGTTTTTTTTCTTCTTCGAGTTTGTAACTTGCGTCTTTCTCGAAGGGACAAAGTGTACCGGTTTTGTTCGTGTTGTTTTATGCTAAACGTCGATTAACATTTTCCTTTGTGTGTGTGTGTGTGTGTGTGTGTGTGTGTGTGTGTGTGTGTGTGTGTGTGTGTGTGTGTGTGTGTGTGTGTCCCCCTCTTCCTTCCCTCTTCTCTGCACGTCTTTCCCTCTTCAAAGTGCCGCCAAGGAATGTCAAAGGCCAGTGACCTCCTACACACACACACACACACACACACACACACACACACACACACACACACACACACACACACACACGTTTCCTTCACCCCTTGTCCCTAATTAAGTCATATCTTAACGTCAGTGTTCTAATTTAAAGCACAAAATTGGTTCACTGCGATGTAAACACTTCCGTCATTTTGGTGATTAATATCTCACAAGAATCCTGTAGTAGTAGTAGTAGTAATAGTAGTAGTAGTAATAGTAGTAGTAGTAGTAGTAGTAGTAGTAGTAGTAGTAGTAGTAGCAGTAGTAGTAGTAGCAGTAGTAGCAGTAGTAGCAGTAGTAGTAGTAGTAGTAGTAGTTGGATCATAAAAAGTCGTTCCAGCGTATATGCACAGAACAGAAAAACTACTGATGCATTAAAGCCACATGTTACTGTGTGTGTGTGTGTGTGTGTGTGTGTGTGTGTGTGTGTGTGTGTGTGTGTGTGTGTGTGTGTGTGTGTGTGTGTGTGTGTGCACCAACCTGACTCGCTGATGGGCGTACACACTCCGCCAGGACGCACGGCACCGTACAGTACGTACCTGAAACAAAACAACAATTTTAATATCCACACCAACACAAAAAAATCACTATTGGTCTCAGTTGCTATGACACACACACACACACACACACACACACACACACACACACACACACACACACACACACACACACACACACACACACACACACACACACAGTATATTGCATAATACACCAATAACATTAATGACAAAAAAAAAAGGAAAAAAGCGAAAGGAAATAAAAACAAGAATAAAGCAATCATAAGAGTACACAATACGCAGAAAGGAAGTCACTCTGCTGGATGAAAATAATGATGATGATAATAATAATGATAATAATAATGATGGTGATGAGAATGGAAGGGACGCCGGCAAAAGACGCCCAGAGGGAAGAAACCTTATACGTGGCGATGGTGAAGGTGATGAGGAGGAGAAAATTGAGAAACTGTGACGGAGGGAGAGAGGGATGGAGAGAATGACGAGGGAGAGAAGGCACATAAAAGAAGGGGAGAAAAAGAGGGATTTAAGAGAGACTAATCTTCTGTCAATAGAAATTATCACCATAATCACCATCATTGTCAACACCATCACCACCACATAGTATGATGCTGCCAAGGGGAAAACACAAACTTTCTCTCTTTCCTCCATCCCTCTTCCAGTACTCCCCTTACCCTCTTTCCTTCCCTTTCACCGACTTCTTCCAGTTCGTCTACTTTCCCCTCCTTGTTATCTCCCCTTCTCCCTCCTCCCTTTGTTCACTATTCTTCCTTGTCCCTCACTTCGCCCTTGCCTCCCCTACCTCGCTTTCTTTCTTTCCTAATCGCGAAGTTAAGATAATAATAACAGCAATAATAATAATAATAATAATAATAATAATAATAATAATAATAATAATAATAATGATAATAATAATAATAAAATCTGGTAAACTTTCTCTCACCTTTACTTGATTAAGAAGGATTTAAATTTTTTTTCCATTTTGTTGTATACTACTTAATCCTTACAGGTAGGGGTGTGTGTGTGTGTGTGTGTGTGTGTGTGTGTGTGTGTGTGTGTGTGTGTGTGTGTGTGTGTGTGTGTGTGTGTGTGTGTGTGAACTCGCAGACTGTAAAATCTAAACAAATAAATAAAATAACTAGAAATAATATTAAATTAACTTGCTTTCAAAATGTATACAAGTTAATACTAGAAGAAAAAAAATATATGAATAGAAGAATGAAAGAATGATCGAAAGAAAGCAATGAATAAAGAAAGAAGAGTAATCACTACTGAATGATTGAATACATGAATGAATGAATGAATAAACTTTCTTTTCATACAACATCGAGGAGCCAACCAACCAGGGTCCTGTTCCTTCAAAGTTGACGGTGAAAGACGATGAAGGAAGTCGTAATCATAATACACGTCACCCATTGGAACAGACGGCACCTTCATATTCTCTCTCTCTCTCTCTCTCTCTCTCTCTCTCTCTCTCTCTCTCTCTCTCTCTCTCTCTCTCTCTCTCTCTCTCTCTCCGATATTCTCTTCTGCTTTTTTCTCTATTCTTTTCCATTTTTCTCTTTTCTATCTTTTATGATTGTTGTTGTTGTTGTTGTTGTTGTTGTTGTTGTTGTTGTTGTTGTTGTTTATAAGTCTTTGTGAAGCGGTATTTTGCGGGAGTTTTTCTTCAATTCCTTCCAAAGTTATTTTTTTTAATCTTTTTGGTACTGCTTCCCCTTCCTCTATTCGCGTATAAAAAACAAGGATGATAAAAAAAAAGAACGAAAAAACGATTACCAGCCCTCCATACATCAATCATTCCTGAACCACACACACACACACACACACACACACACACACACACACACACACACACACACACACACACACACACACACACACACACACACTACACAAACCAAAACGAAACGAAACGAAGCCCTAAACCATCTCATGAACCACCTGAACAAGACTGACGAAACACCTTCAACAAACACACTTTCCATCCTTCACCTCACCTCACCACACTCACGTAGTACCACAGAAACTATAATCCATACGACCTCACTGCTCCTTTCCCTTCCCTTAACACATACACACATACAACGACAAACAGCTTACGACCTTCCTATCCTACTCCAGCTTAAAAGTCCGCGGGAACACGACCAGTTGCCTTTTCCCTGACTCTACGGCCCACAGGTTCCTTTGTGTCCCCCTGAATACCGCTGGAGTCCCCAAGGGTGGAGTAAAGAGAGTTTTAATAAAGGAAGTTATTTGGTCACAGTGAAAAGTTGGGTTGAGTTGCCAAGGGCTTGCCGGGGGAAGGATGGGGTGGTTAGCTGGCTTGAGGGCTTGGGTTTGTGTAGTGAAGGGATAGAGGTTAGGAGACTTGTGTAGGATGGGGTAAGGGGTAAGGATGAGGAAGGTGGGTTTATGTGGTAAGGGGATGGGGTGAGAGATTGCAAGTTAGAGGAAGTCTATCTGGCAAAAGGAAGGGAGAAGGGGAGAGAGGAAGGGGATGGGGGGAGGGGGGGAGGGGGAGAGGAGGGGAGCTGCCTCAAATGGGGTGACTGGGAGAGGATATAAATAAGACAACAAACACCGAACGACACATCATTTTTTCTCGAACTCAAACAATAAACACACACACACACACACACACACACACACACACACACACATTTCCTTTCTTGGCTTCATCATCCTCCCGTGAAGCCTTTTCTTCCCTCGCTTCACATGATACAGACGAAAGGTATTTGACTTCTATCTAATGAGAAAAAACAGTAAAACAAACCCGAATGTTTAGCTTATGTGAACCTAGAGACCCAAGGACGTTGGGGAAGGGAGGGAGGAGGAGGAGGAGGAGGAGGGGAGGAGGAGGAGGAGGAGGAGGAGGAGGAGGGGAGGGGAGGAGGAGGAGGAGGAGGAGGAAGAGGAGGAGGAGGGGACTATGTGACACCGGACACTGACACCAGATAAATCCCTCCTCTCCCTCTCCCTCTCTCTCTCTCTCTCTCTCTCTCTCTCTCTCTCTTCTCTCTCTCTCTCTCTCTCTCTCTCTCTCTCTCTCTCTCTCTCTCTCTCTCTCTCTCTCTCTCTCTCTCTCTCTCTCTCTCTCGTAAGTGTACTAAGCATCATTCTCCTCCACATTCTTTGACCTTCACTCCACCGTCCCGCTGTTCACTCACTCATAATTCACTAGGCTTGAAGTAGTGCCCTTAGCGTAGCCAGTAGCAAGGAGGGGATGGAGGGAGGGTAGAGTACTGTCCACGAACCTTCCACCACCACCACCACCACCCACCACCTCCATCTCTTCCTAATCTGTGTATAATCTATATCATTATTATTACCATTATCATCACTACCTACATCTCAATTTTGTTACTACTTCATCACATCCTTCCTCTGTTCCTGTATCTACCACCATCACCATCATCACTACCTATTCCTCCTCCTCCTCCTCTCTATCCTCGTTTTCACAATCTTTGGTAAACGTGACTATATAATTTTCGAGGTTCAAGTAAATTTCGCTCGATTTAAATAACTTTCGTTTTCTTTATCTCTCCACTTGCATTTTTGTTTTATATCTATTTTTTTTTTCACCAACAACCGCTTCAAGCCAGTTTGTTGCCTACTCTGTTGGTGCCAGTTCTTTGTCTCTCTTTTTTTTCTTCTCTCTCTCTCTCCTCTCTCTCTCTCTCTCTCTCTCTCTCTCTCTCTCTCTCTCTCTCTCTCTCTCTCTCTCTCTCTCTCTCTCTCTCTCTTAAACATACACAAACACATACAATTTTCTTCTATATTGTCATGACCATTTCTTAAAATTACCATAAATTTTATAACAACATTCTACATCGCTATAATCATAAGAAGTTTTACATAACAAAATTTCCTAACTCCCTCCACTCCGTATTTACATTAAGATTAAACTAAACTTCGTAAAGAGAAAAGATGTGCAAAGTTTTTAACACATTTAATTTTTTTTTATTCATCAAATTACCTTCAATTCACCTACGCACATACAAACTTACCCTAACGAAACCTAACCTAATTCACCTACACACACCTACACACAAACCAAACCTAACCTAATACACCTACACACACCTACACACAAACCAAACCTAACCTAATACACCTACACACATCTACACACAAACAACCCACCGTTCTTGTATTCAAACTAACAACACACAACATTGAACAGGAAAAAGACATACTCAACTAACTTCTCACTTCTTACCAAACATATCCGTCATGATTATTACACACATAAAAGCACGTGATAAAAAAGTTAACATCAACAAGCCCAAGTCCTCTTCGTCTTCATTATTTCTTGCATGCACTCAAAGCAAAGTAAGTAGCACGCAAAACTTGACGCACGTACGCATTTCGATACAAACTTTAGCTCTGCCTTGCGTTGCGGGGAGGCGGAGAGAGAGAGAGAGAGAGAGAAGGGGGAAGGGGGATGAGGGAAGGGGTAGGAAGGGATGGGTAACTTTTCTCGTTCTAAAATCAACATACAAACATCTACAAAACCCGTCTCCTATTCATGCTCCATATTCCTTTGTGTGAGGCGGAAAATTTCATGGACGTAGTAAAGATTTCGTAACAAACATTAACACAGCGACTGGAAGTTATAGGGTGGGAGGGAAAAAGGCTTTATCGTCTTG
>JAXIVD010005992.1:25000-26110 GCA_036785275.1 Cancer borealis
CCAGTCTGACGTGCAGGGAGGAGGGCAAGGGGCAAGAGGGGAGGATGGGGTAGAGGGCAAGGGCAGGAGGTGACTTAGGGGTGTGTGGTAGGGATGTGGGCAAGGGGCCAACCACCTACCCACCTCTGCCACCTACCAATACCACGCTGGCTGTCACAACATCCCCTTACTGCCAACCTCTTTGTGGCCGCTAGGGGGACGGAGAAGGAAGAGGGGAGAGGAAGAGGGAAGGGGAGAGGAAGGGGAGAGGAAGGGGGAGAGGAATGGGGAGAGGGAGGGGTAAAAAGAGGTAAGATGACAGGAATGTGAAAGAGAGAGAGAGAGAGAGAGAGAGAGAGAGAGAGAGAGAGAGAGAGAGAGAGAGAGAGAGAGAGAGAGAGAGAGAGAGAGAGAGAGAGAGAGGCATAGGAGGAAAGGGAAATCATGGAAGAGAAGATGTGAGGATATAATAAAAATGGAAGAAAGAGAAAAGTAAAGAGGAAAGAAAATGCAACGGAAATGTAATGGAAGGTAAGACAGAGAAAGAAAGAAAGAATGAGAGAGAGAGAGAGAGAGAGAGAGAGAGAGAGAGAGAGAGAGAGAGAGAGAGAGAGAGAGAGAGAGAGAGAGAGAGAGAGAGAGAGAGAGAGAGAGAGAGAGAGAAAAAAAAAAAACTGATAAAAATGCACAAACGATGAGAAACACAGGAGGGAAGGTGAACAGATAGGAAAGAAAGAAAGAGGGGAGAAAGAGAAAGAGAAAGAGAAAGAGAGAGAGAGAGAGAGAGAGAGAGAGAGAGAGAGAGAGAGAGAGAGAGAGAGAGAGGACGAGACTACAGAAAAGCAAAACAAGAGGAAAAATGATACAGACCTAATATGGAAGTGAGGGAAATGAGGCAGGTGAAGGAAGGTGCATTAACGAGGGAAACATTTATCAGACGGGAATGAGGGGAGAGAAAAAAGAAAGGAAAGGGAAAAAAAAACACGGGAAAAAAGGGAAACAAATACCAATGCTGAGGAAACGAAGAGGGAAACAGACTAGATAAAGAGAACACAGCAATTACATAACAAATACACAACGTTGGTGAATATTCAGAGTTATAACATCAATGGAAATGTACAGGAAACTCGT
>JAXIVD010005993.1:0-7500 GCA_036785275.1 Cancer borealis
TGTGAAATAGTAGCACGTTATATCCTTTTCATAGATGTAAGTTAAAACATAGATGGTGTGGAAGGGTTTTTACAAGCAAGAGTGGAAGGATATTCTAAGTGGATGATAGAGTTAGTAAAATGGAATTATATACTCCTTTTTCGCTTTTTTTGGGGAGGGTTGGTTAATATGAATTTAAGGAAGAGCCCCAGCCAAGCCTTGCGTTGCCTTACCTCTCAATTTCATCTCTTAGGCCTATTCTAATTCCCTTAGCAGCACTGGGCCTAGTATGACATCCGTCTTACCACAGTTCACATTTCACATTCCGTAGGCGTTCCCAGGTGCCTGTTTATCCAACAACCCACAGAGGAGGCTAGGCTGTTGCAAGGTGTGTGTGCTCTGAGACCCCCGACACAACTCACTGGATTCATGTCTTCACCCTCTAACCCCAACTTCACAAAAACAAGCCGTGGAGAGTAGGAAGGATTCTTTTTTTCTTTTTTTTTCTTTCAGTATTTTGTTTTCTTTAAAGAGAAATTAATCCGAAAATGAGATAATTCTGTCATTTCATTTCACGAGTCTTTGTATTGTGTGTTATGATAAGCTATTTTAGGGTCAGCATAGAAGTCTCTCTCCCTGACGTTTCAGTTGAAGTGAGACTGTGTTAATTATTTCATTAAGTTTTATTTTCATCGAAGGAAATGGAAAGCACTTAAGAACTGGCGTGAAAGTATTGTTAGGAACGGTAAGGATAAGAGAGAGAGAGAGAGAGAGAGAGAGAGAGAGAGAGAGAGAGAGAGAGAGAGAGAGAGAGAGAGAGAGAGAGAGAGAGAGAGAGAGAGAGAGAGAGAGAGAGAGAGGTGAAGAAGAAGGAAACTAAAAACAGATCTAAGGCCAATCACTTCACCAACAGGAAGCGTTTTTCGTTCAGGCAGAAAGTTACCTAAAGCAACTGTTTTGATGCTTTGTTTTCCTTCCCCAAACTCGAGAGGCACACAGACCCCTTCCCTCCCTCCTAGCGCCGCCCTCCCAATATTTACTTCTCTCTCCTGCACTGCTCCTCAACTCACAACTTATCTTAAAAGTACCAGGGCGCTTTGTGAGTTCATCGGCACAGTCAAGAACCTGATGCACAATATATATTTCTTCAAACACTTACTACTAGACCTTTTACACTAGCTAACAGTCTCTCACATTTTATCACACCAATCAATTAACTGGGTAGACTTTCTCGTTGGTTAGTCATCCTCCCATGATTTTATAGAATACGCATAATGATAGATTTGGTAAGCCAGGACTAAGAGAGAAGGAAACTTATTCTCTCACACCATCACAGAACTATCATTGAATGTTCAAAACAATCAGCCGGAAAGGGAAAGGAAATGGTACTGTTGAGTTGAGTGACCGAGGTCGGATTTCTCTTTTGCATTTACAACCTCCTACAGCAGATACAGAAGTCCTCAAGATTGGCGTGCAAATTCTTGACCGAGATAGAGTAGTAAGATTGAAACGGAACTGAAAAAGGAAGAATGGAAGTCATGGGGTGATGCAGTAAGTTAAAAGAAAGACTGTGAAAGGGAAGAGAGGAAAGATAGAAGAGTGGGTAGCTTAAGGTGAAGGAAGAAGATAAAAAAGAAGAGAAAACTGTTAGGACGAATTATAAGGAGAGAGAGAGAGAGAGAGAGAGAGAGAGAGAGAGAGAGAGAGAGAGAGAGAGAGAGAGAGAGAGAGAGAGAGAGAGAGAGAGAGAGAGAGAGAGAGAGAGAGAGAGAGAGAGAGAGAGAGAGAGAGAGAGAGAGAGAGAGAGAGAGAGAGAGAGAGATGAGCTAAGAGGTCAGAGAATGTTAAGTTAAGGCTTGAGGCTGTTTTAACTTATACACGCAGTGTTGCACTTCATCCCCTTTATGACCTGATCCTGACACCTGCATCCATCTGCTATATTCCCAAGAGGTCGTATATTCCCCGTTCACCTTCCCTCTGCTGCCATGCCTGCCTGCTGCCCTTTCTTGAACTCCTTTCTCTCTCTCTCTCTCTCTCTCTCTCTCTCTCTCTTCTCTCTCTCTCTCTCTCTCTCTCTTCTCCTCTCTCTCTCTCTCTCTCTCTCCTCTCTCTCTCTCTCTCTCTCTCTCTCTCTCTCTCTCTCTCTCTCTCTCTCTCTCTCTTTCTTTCTGGGACCTTAAGGGATGTCTGTACTCAATTCTCTCTGTGCCACACCAGCGTTACGTGAAGATATTTTATTTTTTTAATCTAAGGCATCACCTACTTCCTCATTAGTTTCACCTCGTCGCTCAGGCATTGCATTCACGCAGGTTTCCTTTTGTACACTATTCATCTAGGTTGTTTCTGGGAGTTTCTTTTGAATTTTCTTTGAGGTCAATGCTTTTTATGTATTTTTTTTTAAATCTAATTTTTGTCTTATCTAATTTTTTTCTTATCTTTTTCGTTACGCCTGCTCTGGCTCTTGGCAATCTCTCTTTCTTCCTTGTATTTTTTTTTTCTCTCTCTCTCTCTCTTTGTGGTGCTTTTTCACTTCTTATTCCTCCTGTTCGTACGCTTTCCCTTCCAAGTCTTGTTTCTCTGTACTCTCCTTCCACTCATCCCTCCTTTCATTACTATCCTGCCCATGCAGGCAGTGGAGGCCCGTAGAAAAGAGTGAATTAGTAGACCAGACAACCTTGTTATAAACCAACAACCTTTCTCTGTGTTCCCTTTCATCTTCCTACGTACTTCTCCCTTCTCCTCATCCTTTGCCTGCACCCATCTCCTCTCTCTTCTTCCTCTTCTTCTTCTTCTTCTTCTTGCTTCTTCTCGACCTCCTCTTCCAACCGCATACTCCTTCAGGGTTCGTGACCAAGAGCGGCGACACTCAGCACTCATGGGACACAAACACACGTCCCTCTCCCCGTGTTTAGGAAGCTAAGTGAAATGTGTTCGTGGTCGCTTGCATTACTGTGGAGCCAATCGTCGTTTTGTGGTTTGGTCTGTAGCTTCCTCCATCCCTGCGTCTCTTGTCTCCTTCCCTCTGTCTGTTCCTGTCCCGGTCTGTCCTTCTTTTCCGTCTGAGTATCTTTGTTTGTCTCTCCCGCTCCCTCTCACTCTCTGCAAATACGCCACTGTATTCATCCTTCCGAGACCCAATTGCACGCAAACATGTCTCGCCCTCCCCCCTTGTCTTCTCTCTGCAATAAATTCGAAACATTTATATTTTGCTTTTATTTTGTCTTCTTTGTTAACTTCCATTGCTTTCGTTTCAAAGTCCATTTATAAGAGTATCATCTATCTTTACTTTTTGGTTCTTTCCTACTTTCATTTTCTTTGTGAAGTCTTTTTTGATGCATTCTTATACATTAATATTCCTCAGTATCGTATGCACATTGCTCCCCTTCTCTGATTTCATTGCGTTTCTTTATGAGATTTCTTGCATCTCCTCTCATACAAGTATTTGTTCAGATCTTGCAGCTTTCAAAGTCTTACCCTTCCTCAAAATTCTTTTCATTTTGTTTTTTTTTCAACTTTCTATTCATCCCCCACTCTTCCCCTTCTTTTAATTATCCTGTGGTACACTTTTCATCTATACAATGCCTTCTCTTTCTCAGATTTTGGTTTTATTTTGTCCTTGTATTAATCCTTGTACCTTGCCAACATTCTCTGGCTAATGCTCTGATCAGTTTCCTCCCCATCCTCCGCCCAACCACCTCTTCTTCATTCTTCTCGTCCTTCTCATATTTTCTTTTTCATCCTCATCCTCTGTTTGGTCCTCTTGCTCCTCCTCCTATTTCGTACTTTCTGTATTAGGTGCTTTGCATGGACCAATAGTTCAGTCGAAATCCTTTGTATGAGTCGAGATATCGCGTAGTATCTCATAGACTTCTATTTCTCATATATGTTCCTTCTCCTCCTTCTCCTCCCCCTCTTCCTTTTTCCTTCTCCTTCTTCTTTTTCTTCTTCTTCTTCCTTCTTTCTCCTCCTCCTCCTCCTCCTCCTCCTGGAATATTAAAGCAGGTTACCTCATCATAATTAACACGCTTTCTTTTACCCGCTACTTCAGTGTTCATGTTCCTTGTCCTCGTTTGTCGTCCTCCTCTTCCTACACTTCTTCCTCTTCCACCTCCACCTCCTTCTCCTCTTTCTCTTCCTCTCCCTGTCCTCCTCGTCCTCTTCCTCCCCGTCCTCCTCCTCCTCCTTTGTCCTCCTCCTCCTCCTCCTCCTCCTCCTCCCTCCTCCTCCTCCACCTCCTCCACCTCCACCTCCACCTCCACCTCCTTCTCCTCTCCTCTTCCTTCTCTCTTCTCTTCTTTCCTTTTCCTTTTCTCTTCTTCCTCCTCCTTCTCCTCTTCCTCTTCCTCCTCCTCTTGCCCCATAAATAAGCTTTCCCAGGGGCAATAATACTGATTGCCGTATGATTAACATCGCAGGAAGGATTATCTGTTCAACATTTACATGAAAATAACTCATAACTTCACATGCAATATTTATATCCATAACTTGTATTCGTTAAGGAAAGAGTAAGAAATTCATGGTGATGAGGAATTTTTCGAGGAAACTACTATGCAGGTGGAGGAAATGGAGGGTGTGAAGGAAGGCGATTATAAGATTGCATGCCCTTATTTATTGGGGTTCATTTTCTCAAGAGTAGTAAGTGCAGTGCGGAAGAACGGTGAATTAGGAACTCTTATGAGATGATGGAAAAAAAAAAAAAAAAAAACTAAGGTGAACATGAAAAGTAATCAAATAAAAAAAAATATATAAAACATGTGTATTATGCCGGACACAAAAAGTTGAAACTGAAATTTTGGATTGTAAGAATGTTAGAGAAAATTGTAAGAATTGATGCATTTTGTATTTAGGAACAAAACACTACTGAAGATTAAATAATGGTATTAAATATTTCACATTAAGCTTCATTTTGAGAAGTTAAGCCACCCAAATAAGGAGCTTTGAGAGCGCTCGTAAAAGCACGCACTAGGCTCTCACGTTCGCTCTTAGCCCGTCTCTACCTCCCTCCTGCACCTCCTTCTTAATGGTCTTACCTGTCCTCCTCACCTGTCCTCACCTGTTTTCATTACCCTCCAGGTCTTCTTTCATCACATTCCTGTTCTTGCTCGTCTTCCTTACCCTTCTTGTCTTCCTCTTCCTGTTCTTATGATCATCTCGTTCTCCTCACCTGCCTCACTCACACATCCTCATTGCCCATACCTGTCATTCTCACTTACCCTCCGCGCCATTACCTGTCCCTGCTACACTCACTACTTTCCCTTCTTCCTTTCTTTGTGTGGCCTCGTTAACCCTTCCGCTTGCCTCCTTTACTCTCTCCACAGCTTCCATCCCAGTTATCTCCTTATCTCCGTGTTCTCTTTATGCATCCCACCCTGACCATCTCACGTAAATGTATACATATAGAAAACCTTGTAATAGTGTAAAGTTTCGCTCAAGTAAGTGAAGACCGACGAGAGAGACTCCTTGTGGGTGTAAGAAGGAGCATGTACGTCTGAGGGACAGCTCAGCACACTCATCCACTGGGGCTGTATGGATGGTGGAGAGGATTGCGAGGCTTGTAGAGAAGCCTTGTGTTGGGGAGGGATTGTAGTAATGAAGATGGAGGGAGGGAAAGGTCAGCTACATGTGACTGGGGAGTAAAGTGTCGAGGAAGTAGGTTGTGGCGAAGTGGAAGTAGACGAAGAGGTGGTAAGATGGTACGTGTAATGGTGGAAGGGAAACGTGGTTCTCCCAGCTGTGCGCCAGAAGGAAAAATGACATCAAGGGAACCATCCTAGTGGGTGTATTTCCCGAGACAGTACTTTTAAGGGGGAACACGGCAAAGGGCGAGGAGAGAAGAGTACACGCTGAGCTTTGGTGGTACTGGAGAAGATGAGGACGGATAAGGGAAGGGGGGAAGAGATATCAGGAGAAAACCTTTGTACTTCCTATAAAAAAAAAAAAGAGGATTCACTTGAAATGAAAACTGATAGCATGTTGAAAGGAAAGTAACGGTGACAAAACGTGAAACAAAATAGCTGGATTAAGGGAAAAGTAAATGATAGTAGAGACATAATAAAAACAAAAACCAGAGAACTGAGACTTGTTATCCACTCCGACTGTTTCTATTACTTTACAACTTATCGATACTCATGAAATATACCCAAAGCTTTCAGGAAAATTGTACTCTTCGTCCCACCCTCAGCAATAACCAATCTCCTGGGAAGGTATGATTCATCTCTTACGGTGCGCTTGGCAAAGGAACCCAGGCAGTGTTTTATGGCGTTGCTTTCACGATACCAAGACACGCGGGAAGGGAGGGAAGTGAGGTGTCTCATGCACTACTTAATGCGCTCTGATGAGATGAGTCAAGGCATCTTTATTTATTCATATACCTATTTGCATATGTTTGTATGATGCTATTAAGAAAGTTAGTAGGTAAGGAGAGTATGAAAGATAGAGACATATGTATGAATTGATAGATGAAGAGAGAGAGAGAGAGAGAGAGAGAGAGAGAGAGAGAGAGAGAGAGAGAGAGAGAGAGAGAGAGAGAGAGAGAGAGAGAGAGAGAGAGAGAGAGAGAGAGAGAGAGAGAGAGAGAGAGAGAGAGAGAGAGATGTTATTTTATTAATTTTCCTTTGATATAATATATTGTGTAGTACTCTGATTCTCTCTCTCTACCAGTCTCAATTCTCGTCTAAATGTGACACTGATTTATGTGACGCTGCCTCGTTTTTTCGTTAGATTTACACCGAATGGTTTCTGTTCACTCTTTCAATGTATTTTTTCTTCCAAAACCTTCTTTTTAGCAATTTTTCCTCCCTCAATACTTTTCATATTCAAATATCCCTTCATTTCTTCTCCGCGTTTTAATTAGAGTGGGTGAATATTTCCTCTTCCTTTCCTTTCATTAAATTAACATATATTTATTCTATTCAAAGAAGAAGAAAAAAAAAAATAATCTGCTCTTTCTGAACTTATTTTCAAAGGCGTTTTTTTTCCTTGGATGTATTTTCATAACCTCATCTCTGCTTCGTCCAATTTTTTTTCTTCTATTTTCCATCTAGCTATCAACTCCAAATTTTCGTTATGTTTTCCATTTTCCACTGATTTTTCTTCCCCTTCGTGTTCATTCCAACCCACTCAATCGCATTCCTTCACCAAGGGCGTGAGGGTTAGCCAGGCGTCCCTCACGTGTCTCAGCGCCGTGCTAAGTTAATTAAAGGGACGTATACCATCTATTTTTTCCGTAAGTCCAAATGGATTACCTACGTGTTACTACTACTACTACTACTATTTCTACTGCTACTACTTCTACTACTACTACTACTTCTACTACTTCTACTACTTCTACTACTACTACTACTACTACTACTACTACTACTACTACTACTACTATTACTACTACTACTACTACTACTACTACTACTACTACTACTACTACTATTACTACTACTACTACTACTACTACTACTACTACTACTAATAATAATAATAATAATAATAATAATAATACTTATACTTACCATTGATTTTGATAAACAT
>JAXIVD010005993.1:12500-20000 GCA_036785275.1 Cancer borealis
ACAGCTGCTCCTATGTGTGTGTGTGTGTGTGTGTGTGTGTGTGTGTGTGTGTGTGTGTGTGTGTGTGTGTGTGTGTGTGTGTGTGTGTGTGTGTGTCTGTGTCTGTGTCTGTGTATGTGTGTGTCTGTGTCTGTGTGTGTGTGTGTGTGTGTGTGTGGGCGCGTGCGTGTGTGCGTACTTGGCATTATAACTCCAATTATAGGAGCTCATTTTGTGAACTGAATTTAATTATATATTTCCTCAAACCCTCTTATTGGTGTTATTCCGAAATGTTGCGGTTCTTGGTATATCTTCCTCCACCTCCTTCTCTTCCTTCTCTTCTTCCTCTGCTCCGTTGTCAAGGGAGACCGTCTTGGATTTTGCTTTATCAAGATTTGATCGTGTCATATGCACTCGACCGTGACTTTCAGACTTTCTCAATTTCCTCCTAACCCTCCCGCCCCTCTTTTTATTTCTTTTTTTTACGATATTGCAGTGTTTTGTGAAGAATTTTATTTTTAGCTTTATAATTATTACCTGATCTCTTTTTGTGTGATTTCACCAAGTCGAATGTGTGTGTGTGTGTGTGTGTGTGTGTGTGTGTGTGTGTGTGTGTGTGTGTGTGTGTGTGTGTGTGTGTGTGTGTGTGTGTGTGCGCGCGTGTGCGTGTGCGTGTGTGTGAACGTAATACATATCACTCTATTGCTTTGTAGTTAGTTATCACAAGTTTTGTTGTTTTGCTCCTATCTGTGGGTTTGTCTAAAGTCTTCTTTTTATCGTGTCTACTGAGTTCGTATCACGTGGCGGCACAAGACATGACACAAAGGACCTGCAGATGTTATACGGTTCACTATCTTCTTATTAGCTACTTTTACATCCTCCATTTGCCAAAGGACTTTATTTTTCTTACCTTACAATGAAGCCGGAATATCAGAAATTTAACTTACTACTGCATTCATTGCCTTAGAGCTGAAATAACATCATGTATATAATTGCCTCATAAACAAGGATTATACGATAACTTGTGTTGAGCTTCTTTTCATTCACATTGGTGTTTATTGTTATTACCCAAGGTGTGTATGCCGAAATATGCATGAAACTTAGTAGAATATTCCATCATTGGCAGCATTATTTTCTCCAGTGCCTTGAATTATTGTTTGTCTTTAGCTTCAAGATGAGTAGCTTATCGTTCCTTCCTTTCTCTTGTGTGTTCTTCCTTCCTCCTCACACTTCCTTCCCCTCCATTTTCCTTTACTTCTCCCTCGAAAATCACCCTAACCCTTCGCTCTTTCACTTTGATCACCATCCCTTCCCCTCACACTCTGTGCTTGCCCCCTACACTCCCTTTTTCGTCTTTCCCTCAGCGCTCAGTCTTCCCTCCTCCTCCTCTTCCTCTACACGGCCTCTCTTTTTCATACCTTCCCCTTAGCCTATACGTACCACTCCTCTCTTCTGGCCTTCGGTCCTTCGCTTTTTTCCTTGTCTCCTTGTCATCTCACGTTTCTTACTCCATCGTCCTTCACCTGTTCTTCCTGCCCTTGTACATATCCTTGGTCCTGCTTCATAAAGATTCCTTTTTTTTTTCCCGTTTCTTCACCATAACTGCGTCGAGGAAACCCTCATGATTTCGAGTCCGCCCGCCATTTCCATTCACTTTCCTCACTAAGCACTCAGTCTCTCGATTTCCGACTGTGGAAACGACTTTAACTGGAGCTTGTCGACATGAAAAACTGAAGAAGAAGAAAATTATGAAAAAACTCTTACTATAAGGATTCATAACAAGGCTTGGAATCCCCGGAAACTATACATGGTATCTAGGTATGACTCGTCCCTGCACCATTGAAGAGCCTAGCTCCTTCTACGTGGTATCAAAGTGTCACTCGTCCCTGCAGCATTGAAGAGCCTCGCTCCTTCTACGTGGTATCAAAGTGTCACTCGTCCCTGCAGCATTGAAGAGCCTCGTCCCTTCGTTGCATTACAGGTTCTTCACGCTGCATTGATGGCCCAACACGCCATGGAATTGAGCTGAGCGCAAGCAATATCCTGAGGGCGCCCAGCGGGGATTACATGCTTAGAACCTGATTTGTGGGGCGCGTGCGTGATCAAATGTTACGTGGCAGTATTTTTTTTATACCAGAAGCATTAAAATAATTATTTCTGTAAAATATATAAGATAGTTTATTTTACTTTATTTCATGTGTTTTATTCATTTATCTACTTAGTGATATATGTATTAGCATTTTATTAATTAGAATGTTGAGAGTTTTAAGGTTAATTACTGTGCCTAACATAATGGCTGTGTTACAGGCGTACACACACACACACACACACACACACACACACACACACACACACACACACACACACACACACACACACACACACACACACACACACACACACGTACACACACACGCACACACACAGTATCAGTGCACTTAAGTAAATACAGGTTGATCGCGTCCGTTGGCAACTACATACACTGTTTAATACTCGTATTGACATGCAGAGTGAACTCAGTCTGGATCACTGCATTGCTCTCCACTACCATCCCTCTCCACTCCATGCCAACCTCCCTCTCCCTCTCTCTCTATATATATCTCTCTCTTTCTTTTTCTCTCCCGGTTAATGAGCAACATATTTTACTCATGAAATCGTTTTGCGAATCTTCATGAATAAATAAGCTCAGGAAAAGGAGCAGCTGAGCCCAAACTTGAGGTAGCGTCCAGGGCTGAGCGCCTCGCCTTGAGTTATACCTGCAGAAGATTGTGCTCGTCTCGTTACTCATTTCCAAAGAGGCGGCTCTGCATGTGCGAAGCTTCGGCCGCAAGTTTGTGCTCGGCAGTCTATCTCCCAACGTTGTGGTGGAGTTAGTTGTATACGAGAAGGGGGATCTACGTTGTGGGGTGGAGAGCTGAGGAATGTGGTGCCGTGCTTGAAGGAAGGAGTGGTGGTGGAGTGAAATGGTTATACTGTCTATCGTCAGCTGAACCTTCTTTGTACCATTGGAGTTTGAGTACAATTTTTATTTTATTTTTTTTACTGTATTTTTCTTGTGACTTTTCCCCAGACTTCAAGGGCAGCAAGGAGTTATTTTGGTGTGTGTGTTCAACCTAGTCAGCGCGCCTACATTGAAATGCTATAAAGTTCGCCTTAATTGCATCCCTTATAGTAGGAAAGAGAGGTGACCTTTGCTGGAGTGTGTGGTGATTGCTAGTTGAAACCAAATTCAGACAGTGAGAGAGAAAAAGACAAACTGATAAAGCGAAAGAGAGAGATAAATAGAAAATAAAACTGACAAAAAAACGAGCAGTAGTCATGCATTTCTAGTGACAGTATTCAAGGCAATTACGGTAAAAGATTATAGACTACTGGCCGAACAGACATTTCGTATTCTAATCTAAGTGCAAACTCGGCCATTATTCATGTTGCCGAAAATAAAACTTACACTTACACCTTGTCATTCCTTCAGCTTTCAAAATTTCGTTAGCAGTGTCGCTTTTACCACTAAAAGAAATACTAATATGTTACTGAATTGCTATCGTACAGTCACCGTAGAACATCTTTACTGGGTGTGGAAGGTGGTGCTGATGTGGTGGGATGGAAAATCGTTCCTCCTCCTTGTTTTGCTCCATGACGATGCCTCAATCATGATGGTGCTGCATTCTTCTCAGACATTCTTAAGTGAGAGAGAGAGAGAGAGAGAGAGAGAGAGAGAGAGAGAGAGAGAGAGAGAGAGAGAGAGAGAGAGAGAGAGAGAGAGAGAGAGAGAGAGAGAGAGAGAGAGAGAGAGAGAGAGAGAATTAGAAAGAAAGGAAGAAAGAAAGAAGAGAAATATGCTGATCGCTTTGATTATACATCTCTAAAACGACGTGGCCTTTTGTCGGTGATTTCACGCGCGCACACACATACATACACACACGCGTGCGCGCACATAAATACACACACACACACACACACACACACACACACACACACACACACACACACACACACACACACACACACACACACACACACACACACACACACACACACACACATATTGTATACACGCCCTGCTTCCCACACATATCCTGCCTTCCTGCTACATAGAGACAAGTATCTGATATAGAATCTTAAACACATATTTGCCAGAACTCAATTAATACGATCATAAAAAAACATTTATTTTGTGTACAAACTCATAATGAGTCTAAACTCAGCGTAGCAATGATCACAGGGATATGGAAAAACAAAATTTTATATTACACTCTCAGGTCTTATTTTGCTTAGTTACTTAAGTGTATTTGGATTTACATACAATCAGTTTAAATTTTTTACTTATAACTTCGACAATTTACTGGACCAGTTTAATTTCAAAGAAAATATATGTTTGCACTAATTGAATGAACTGAAATACAACGAAACGTGGGCTGTTCTCTGAGAGCCAATCATGAAGGAAGGGTTTGCAAGCTGTCGACATAAATATGTAAAAAAAAAAAAAAATAAATAGTAATAAAAAACTCATCCACGAACTAGTTATTTTGCAATATTTGAATATGAATAATGAAACTATCGTACTGTTGACCATGTGTTTCTAATGTATTTTTTTTATGTACTGTAACTACAAATGAAAGAACCATCAAGTATTTGGTTACAGCAAATACAAAGTAGATAAATAATGATAATGATGTTTGCACGTTGTTCAGCAGTATGATATTCCTGAAGATGTATGGTACGTAATGACTGGATTGGCAGTGAGCTGAGGTGTGTTGATTGCCAGCTTCAAAGACCAACACACCCATTTTGTTTCTCAAAGACGATTTATGACTGATAATCTACAATGGTATGTGTATTGAAAATGAAAACGTCACATATCGGATAACGTTGTTTAATGATGTTTTTATTTTCTATCTATTTGTACTTGTTTAAGGAGAATAACTCGCCCCACAAATAATTATTAGATTACTATAGACACAGAGATAGGAAGGCGTCAGCTTTTGTGTGTTTGGTGCTTCAATGAGCTATTATAACATTTGACTCTCATGTATCACGTATTGAAAGTAATATATAACGTTTGATTGCATGTTTTAGAGCTGTTGTTTTATACGTATGGGTACAACAAGTTCACGTAATAAAAAGTTGCAGAATATTCACTGAATAAATATACAAATACAGTCCAGTAGAACAATTGTTAGGTTAGTTATTTGATACATGATAAAATTTTTCTACATCCTATGGTGTGCTTCTCTTTCTTCTGCTAAATATATGAAACACCGTATGTAAAGAAAATTGTATAATTATACAGGGACTGAAATTTAAATTTGTAATCTTCATCTAAGTTATCTCTGTAGAGATACGGAAAGAAGCCAAGTTCGAAGTGTTTCATGTTTCATAGTCTTTCTTTGTGTTAGACTACAAGGTACATTAAATAATTTTCATTACCGTATTTGTTATGTATTTAGTAACAGTTGCTGTTTCGTAGAATTTTAATTTATTTTATTTATGAATTTGTTTATTTACCTATAAAATTGTTTTTTCATTTTAATTTCTGCTTTAATTTTCAATCTGTTATTTTCCTAATACGTAGAAAGTTGTGGTATCATTTATCTTTTATCAATTGCATTATCAAACTTTTGTTTGGCTGTTATGATTGTCAGTTGCTCTTCCATGTTTGGTAATGTGACGAGGAACTCATCGTATTTTGTTTTCAAGTTTCTTTGACCAGTCAGTTAGTAGTTTTGTTTACACTCATGTAGAAACACACACAGTTCATTTATAAATCTACACCTTCACTCACGCATCGCTGGTGTATGACCTTTCATATTGAAGGATCTACAATACTAGTGATTTTCTTTAGAATAGGGTTTTCATAAAGAAATGAAATCGGCAATGTTTGTGGAATCAATGTTATAAAGCCCCTTTCTAGCGTTTAACTTCATATATATATATATATATATATATATATATATATATATATATATATATATATATATATATATATATATATATATATATATATAAAGACACTATAGATTGAGCGTCCAGTCAAGGGAATTAAACAATGCAAACCTTAGAGGATACGAGATCTGCACTCCCCTCACAGAAAACAATGGACTTTCGTTTATTCCGCGTGCATTTTTCAACGGCAGCGGGGTCCGAGTGTGGTGATCCGCCTCTGTACTTTATCTCTTCCACGTAAAATTCCCGCACGCAATGCACCTGAGTTGAGCAGAGCGAGACACCTTTCCTAGCTCAAGACTTCATCCACGGAATTTCACCTCATGAGACAACAGCATTCATGGCACTTTTATCGACACTGAGCAGCTGTGATGAGCATCTTAAGGGTCGTTTGAAGGCATTGAAACGCGTGTTAAGATGATTTTTTTTCTTGTGCCGTATAGTTAAACTGTCATTTTGCAATGTGTGTGTGTGTGTGTGTGTGTGTGTGTGTGTGTGTGTGTGTGTGTGTGTGTGTGTGTGTGTGTGTGTGTGTGTGTGTGTGTGTGTGTGTGTGTGTGTGTGTGTGTGTGTGTGTGTGTGTGTGTGTGTGTGTGTGTGTGTGTGTGTGTGTCTGTGTGTGTGTGTGTGTGTGTGTGTGTGTGTGTGTGTGTGTGTGTGTGTGTGTGTATATGTCAGTAACCTGTGTAATACAAACATGTGCTTTTTTTTGTTTTTAGCTTAACATTTGGGATGTTTACATTATGCATTCCTGTGTGGCTGCCGGCTTGCCTGTATTATTATTATTAGTCTTTTTTCACAAGTAAGAAATAAAATTTGAGCGTCCCACATGCCCATGACACTTCAACTACATTTAAAGTCCCGCACTGCTGCCCATATCATTATTTATCCTCTCTCTGCTTACACACATTTCCCTCCGATGGTGTGTTTTTTATGTCTCCATTTTAGGTCACTGTAACTCCCCCTTGCCCATACGTTGCCCCAGCTGCAGTGTTCCTCTTAGTATGTTGCCTCCATTATCTTCATTATATACAGTATTGCATGGTGTTCATTATCTTCTCCCCTCCTCTAATTTCCCACTTTTCTCTATAATTTATCGATACCGTCAGTAATCCAAATTCCATTATAAGCTCTTCGGTCACCCTACACACTGTAGAAATTAGGTCAAGTCCCTTCCCCTCTTGTTTCCCCCGATCAGTGACGGTGTTCAATCTCCTCTCAGCCCATTCTGCAGTCCATCACGCCCCCTTCACCTGTCCCCCCATGTCCACCCAAGGGGCATCACCCTAACACACCCACTTAGAGAGGAAGCTCCTTGGTACTTACATATGTCGCCGAAAATCTAGCACTTCTTGCAATTATTAACGTAATTATTCCCTACAGTGTTTGCATTATAAATAAGTCTTCGTCTGGTTGATTATGTTCAGTATTTTACTTGTGTTATATCATCCATGCAGTGTAGTTTATTGAAATGTAACTTTTCTTTCACTTTGGCAAAATATTGGAACATATGTCATATTCTTTCTCTATGTCAAGGCCCCGTTATTCTTGCAGTTTGTGTTTATCCTTTTATACGTT
>JAXIVD010005993.1:25000-26107 GCA_036785275.1 Cancer borealis
AAAACAAATCAATAGGTCCGCCACATGTGTCTTGCAATCAATATTCAAGATTACATTTGGCGAGTCATCTAACATTACACACTAAATGTCAACGAAATATTAACAAAAACTGAGAAAAGAAAAGAAAAAGAAAAATGACGATAAAAATATAAACGGAATGGAGGTTACGAGTGGTGTAAGGCAGCGGGAAATGGCTTCTTTCTCTGAGCATTTTCTTATCATGAAAAATTTTTTTTTTCTCGTATTTTTATAAGTTGTGAGTTTAACTTCGGGTATTGTGCAAATGTCACGTTTAGAATAGCAATTTTATATTTATATTTTCCATGAATAGGAGGCTTACCAGGAATTGCAAAGAGTCTTTAAAAAAACTCACTTTACGTAGTCAGTCGCCGCTCTCTAAATATTACGCAAACAAAAATTCCATGCATCAGTTTGGTTTCAGAAATGTTTCGATACTCTTCCCTTAAAGGAGTTGGAGTTACATAAGCAGAGAAACTGGAAAAGGCAATGTTCCAGAGTTTACAAGTGAATGGGATGGAAGGGTGAAGATGCTGACTAACTCTTGCATTAGTAAAGTGGACGGTACATGGATGGAAGTTCACAAAGAGTTTTAAGCAGCTAGGGTCATTGTTTTGTGTTGTTTGAAAGTTTCTTGTACACTTTCGTCCATGTCTTTAAAATTCTTCTAAGGGTAACTTTAACACACACACACACACACACACACACACACACACACACACACACACACACACACACACACACACACACACACACACACACACACACACATGCACACGCACACACATCAATATCGAATTGTCCATCATGGCGGCCGACGGAGAACTGACCTGTAAATAATCCGTGAAGTTGGTTCTGGCCAGGTGTGCTTCAGCCTCCCTTCCCCCCCCCCCTAACATCCCTTCCTCCCTTCCTCCCTCTTTTTCTCCGTCCCTTCCTCCCTCCCTCCCTCCCTCTCCTTCCTCCCTCTTTCTCTCCATCCCTCCTTCTCTCCCTTCCATCATTCCCCCTCCCTAACTCAATCATTCTCTCACTCCCTCTCCTCTACCCTCACGTGTTCATTCATTCACTCGTTCACTCACTTTTTCA
>JAXIVD010005994.1:5000-17500 GCA_036785275.1 Cancer borealis
CTACATTCCTGGCCACTGACAGAACGCTTTCCAGTGGTGGATCTCAAATATCCTTCCTCAAGGCCGTGGGAAACAGAGGGAGCATCGTCAGGTGAAGAAGACCCGATGGCACAAATGTACGCCACCACCTGCGTCTTGGATACAACAGCGGAAAGGAGGAATCCCTAGGAAGAAGACAAGCGAAAGAAAACGGTGCACTGGTAAAAAAAATAAAGGAGTAAGTGAGTATTCAGTTTATATGAAAGATTTTGATAAACTTATTACAGTTCTACCTCCGGATGAAGGCATGTTATTAAACTCTGTTGGTGAAGAGTGCAAGAAAGGTGTTCATATATATATTAGGTGCATGCTATGAAAGATGCGTCTATGAGAAATACAACGTTTCGGTGAAGTGGATTAGTGAGAGAGCGGAAGCTGGTAGATAATGAAAGGAACGAGGTGCGGACTGAGAAGGATCGAGTGGAATGTTGGGAATTCTGAGCAGAATTTACAGATTTACACAGGTTGCTTCCTGGTGCAGACACACTTTATTGCTGAAAGAATGTTGCTTTTGTTGAAACCATGTCATTCTACTCAACACAATACCAAAAAGCATTATTGTGACACCGTATCAAATGTCCAAAGAGTTTTACAACAACTAGTTTGCTAATACTTCAGTCTCACCTAAACTAAAATATTTCACATAAAAATTCACCATGTATCTTGTATTTCCACGTTGTTTTAGTTTTTGGCCATCATAGCCATTTACTTCCCTATTAAAGCTGCTGAAAGTAACTCAATTTATTATAATTCACTCTGTATCTATTTTTCCATATCGTGTTTATTTTTCACATCCTCTAGAGTCCAAGGCTTCTTTGTTCAGTGCCAACACTTTTGATGGACAAAAAAAGATCTCTTCAAATTCCTGACACATTATGGATCCTACTGAGGCTAAGTAGAGCCACATAAAGCACGTGGTTCAGGTGAAAAGGCCGAGTGACCCAACAAAGAAGGATGAAAGGAACATATGAAATAAGATTCTGACGGTATGGCCTTCACATTATCATCATATTCAAATTCAAATTTTTATAGAACGTATTTTTCTTCTTTTATAGTAATGTTATCCATTACATCTTTACAATTCTACTTGAACTTGATATCAATATTTTTTTTCACCAAATATAATAACATAACTTTTATTTATTTGTGTTTTTTTTTGTGTAATAGTCTTGATTAAACGAACATGACCTCGCGTGCCAGCCTCTTGTCCCATAACCCTGACACCAGTGACCTTAAGAGCGGAATTCCAGGAGACTCCCACGCCCCTCACGCCTTGCGGTGACCACAATGCATGGCTTTGGAGAGATTAAGACCCAAACGCCAACGCGCCCCGACTCAGGTAAAGGAGAAAGCTGGACCAATAGTATATCCAGCAGCCAGCCACAACGTCCTTCACAATATCACTCTCCTGCCCCGCTCCTCCCTCACGTGATCCCGACAGCAAAGAAAAATATGGGTCTTTTGGGATATATGAGGCGCGTTTATATCTAAATCCGACGTAAACAACACCTTGTATATTGACTCCAGCCCACCCACATTCCTTCCTTTCATTCCACAGTAACACTATTCACCCACCTAAGCCGCCCACACCATCCCCTTCTACCTAACCCACCCACACCATGTATAATGTACCTACTCGCCCACAAAACACACCCTCGCTTGCTACCGCCAACATGCAATACTGGAAGACGCTCAACGCCCAACACTAAGAGGACTGAGATGCGGTCGAGAATACAAGAGGACAACAACGTCACCTGAGAGCGATATTAAGATGCTATACTAGACACCTTACGGAAAACACACACACATACACACACAAACACACACATAACAACAGAGGGAGAGAAACAAAAAAAGAAAGAGGGGTGGATAAGGAGAGGGCTGGTACACCATATTATTAAAATTCACGAGCCTCAAAGATTGAAGAAAATCAATTGCATTAAGCGGGAATTAAAAAAAAGATTATTAAAAAGAAGAAATCAACCTTGTCTGGGAATGGGAGTATCCAGCTTGTTTCAATTTCAACCAGAAAAATGGACGAAGTGACAACAGTAGGGGAAGGCATGAGGTGTCGAAATAAACAAAGAATTTCAAGCGGAATGTAGACATGGAGAAGAGAAGGGAGGAAGGGGAAGAAGGATGAGGAATGAACAAAAGCGACAACAGAGAAGGGAGAGGAGAGGAGTGGGGCAGAAAGAGGTATATGGCATGTCAGTTGAACAAAAAAAAGTTAAAAAAAAAAAAAAAAATTACATACAACAAAAAAGTATATATATAGTCATAAATTGGCTTAGTTAATATGTGTACGATTCCATGTGTACGTATTCTTGACGTATGTGCTCGTGCATGTATGTGTGTATCTATGTGTGTGTACGAAGAAGGATATAAGAATAAAGGATTACCACAAATGGAGAGAAGATGATGATTCTTGTCAGGTTCCTCCTCCTTCTTACCTCTCCACATTCTCCGCCTGTCCTGTCATCCACCATCTACCCTCCCACCCTTGCGTCTCATCTCTCTTCTCCACTTCATGCACTTCATTTTCTCTCTCTCTCTCTCTCTCTCTCTCTCTCTCTCTCTCTCTCTCTCTCTCTCTCTCTCTCTCTCTCTCTCTCTCTCTCTCTCTCTCTCTCTCTCTCTTTCTTTTCACTCACATATATAAGAATATATTTCAATTTCTTCCCTCGTGAAACCTATGATACACTGTTTCCCCTTTATTGAAATTAAATCATTGCAAATTTATATCTATAAATTTACTCTATTCCCCCATAAATAATTAATATTTTCAATTTGTAATGTGCACTTTAAATGCTACTTGTATATTGCTGTAGAGTTAATCTGATTATTGTTGTTGCTATTATTATTATCATTACCATTGTTATTGTTATCATTATTATTATTATTATCATTATTATTATTATTATTATCATTATTAATTATTATTGTTATTATTATTACTATTATTATTACTATCATTATTATTGTTATCATTATTACAATCATTATTATTAATAGTATCGTTATTCTTAGTGTTGTCATTTTAATTTATCATAATTATGCAAGAATCATATGAATAAAGATATCTTGGTGCCATCATTTCCACGCCATTGAAACACATTTACATTTACTCATTACTTCCTGAAAAAACACACACACACACACACACACACACACACACACACACACACACACACACACACACACACACACACACACACACACGACCTCATCACTTTCCTCCTTGCTGTTGTTCATTTTACATTTTTCGCTTCCACTTCCCCTTGACTTTCTTCCTTCACCCAGACATGAGCGCAAGACACCCAGTCTAGCCAGGCATACTCTCACACCCTCTTCTCCTCTTCCTCCTGCAGACCTCAGTAAGCGGGAGCAGCGGCCGCCGGAAATTGGTCAGTGTATCAGTGAGTTAAACGTGGGAACTTTTTTCACGAGAATTCATTAACTATTTTTTTGTTCCTTCCTTCCCATGGGAGCTACATAGTACACCAGTATTTGTTTAACTTATGTGTTCTCCTCTCTCTCTATCTCTCTTTTTTTCCGCTCTCTTAGGTTCAGAAGAGAGAGAGAAGAGAGAGAGAGAGAGAGAGAGAGAGAGAGAGAGAGAGAGAGAGAGAGAGAGAGAGAGAGAGAGAGAGAGAGAGAGATTTACATTTAATCATGGATAAAGAGCTGAGAGTTATGAAGAGTTGGTGTAAGAATGCACGATGAACGAGGCGTCTATAAGCATCCACCAGCTAGTTCTCTGCCTCGCTGCCTTCCCTTAACGCCTCCCTTGCAAACATTGAATTTTCCAAAGCGCAACGCCTCTGCAAGACACGCCCTCCACATTCCACCACGATCACACACTCGTCCTGCCTGACCTTGGCCTTCATTCGTCGGGCACACATCGTTTATTCAGCCACTGCATGTCGGTGACCTTCAACAGCTCGATGCCTTTATGGACACGATCAATAATCTGCTTCAAGCCTGGCCCCGCTGGTGTGCATGGAGCTATGAGTGTTACGTAAAGCTTAAAATCATATCAACACACCACACAACCGTTCTCTTTTTCTTGAAGGAGACATCGTGTAGTGGACCGTAAAACAGCAACATCACGCGTCTTTGGGGAAAAAAGATGACATGGCAGCGAGCACGTACTACATCATTCTTGGTGAGATACCTCCCTAACAGGTTGCTCTCCACTGACATACAATATGCTAGTGTGTCCCAAACCAATATCTGGCTCGCTCGGCATCAAAATATCCCCGCAGGTCTTAAGGTACCACTTGGCTTGTTCATAGTCGTATCTTGACTTCTACATTCCTTGGGGTAAGAAGGAACCAATGAATAATGAATAATGAAAGAACTGAAGGAATTAATTTTTTTCGTACATAACCAGAAATATACAATGTGCACAGGAAAAATATAACTACTTTAAAATGAAAGATAGATAGTGTTGAAATATACTTGCTTTCTATAGGGAGTGAGATGGTTCCAAGGCGCGGGATCATCCAGAGGCTTATGAGGAAAAGCCATTAAGAATATATCGCTGTGCCTCAACCCAATCCCAAGGCTTCCCGCGCGCCCTTGTCAGTGTATCTGAGGAATCATTTCAGCTTCGAAGAGGGAGAGAGAAAGGAAAACATTGGGTGAAGGACTAACTTAATTCCCTTTATTGCTGAACTCTGACACAAGACCGTCCTTAAAAACGGTCCTGGGGACTTCGTAAAACAAACTTAGTCGTCAAGTAATCCTCTTAGGGCGACGCCGAGTGCCGTAACAAAGATCAACTTCTTACTACGGCCAAGTGATAGGACACCCTGGATTTGTCTTTCCACAACTAGTTTAATGATGGGACTCCAATTTCCACCTCCTGCCGGGGGTCGGGAGAAGCCATTTACACTGCCGTGAAATGGGAACAAACGAAGCTCTATAGAACCGCTGTTATTACACGTGGGAAAGGTGTTAGAAGAAGTAACACACTGGGAGTCAAGCAAGTGCACACAATAATGGCACGCAACTCGTGGGGCGTTTATTTCCCACGATATTCAAGCACTAGACAGACAGATCCACTCCACGCCGCTCATGGGATTCATCTATATGCTCGCGTTTCCACCACATATTCCCCCTGGCAACTCCACCGCGAGGAAAGTGCATTAAGCCTGGAATCCAAACATGAACACTAAAGGGGCTAATCACGTTATGTATTAATACGTTTTGTTACTGATAACTTGCCACCGGAAAGAGCCTGCACATGCGCAATGCATCCTACTGAAACCATTGTTTTTGTTATTGTTTAGATGGAGAAAAAATTAACGGCACAATGTGCTAATAAATCCTGAAAACATTAATCTATTTTCTTTTCCTTTACAAAAATAATCCCTTTATATTTTTTATACACGAGAATGTGGAGCACATCGTCCGGTTATTTTCAATGAAACGAAAAATAATCATACTATCGAATAATGTGAAAATTCATTTAGTGAATACATATAATTAAAGGCACATTGGTTACGCGGACACAAAAAGCAATTCCCTTTTGAAATGCCGCGATTTGATAAACGTGAACTCAACAGATTTATTGTAAATTGGAAGGTGAGGCAGGGGAGCAATGCACGTGAGTATGGTCCATGTGTAAAGGTGAGATCCTATCCCGCCCTTCCGTGCCTCTATATTCACGACCAGTGGCTTCCTTGTTCAAGAGGGTAAGGGTTCCTCGGTGTGACTACCCTGGCCACCTACACTGCTGCCCCTTAACACTCACTACGCAAAACACGCATTTCACTATAAAGTATTTCCATATTTAGAACTTTTTTGTTTTGTCGGTCATTAACGTAAATATGTCATAGAGGTGCTGATGGAAGGGGAAAGGAGGGGCCGGTGTGTTTTGGGACCCGGTTTTACCGGCCCACTGTGGAAACTGCAAATTTGTGTGCAAAATGTAACAAAGAAAAAAATACCAGTGCAACTGCAATTACTTTGATGAACCAGTTGTCACATCCGGCGTGTGTGTGTGTGTGTGTGTGTGTGTGTGTGTGTGTGTGTGTGTGTGTGTGTGTGTGTGTGTGTGTGTGTGTGTGTGTGTGTGTGTGTGTGCTAGTATGCATGCGTGTATGATGTGAGTGCATGCGTGAGAGAGAGAGAGAGAGAGAGAGAGAGAGAGAGAGAGAGAGAGAGAGAGAGAGAGAGAGAGAGAGAGAGAGAGAGAGAGAGAGAGAGAGAGAGAGAGAGAGAGAGAGAGAGAGAGAGAGAGAGAGAGAGAGAGAGAGAGAGAGAGAGAGAGAGAGAGAGAGAGAGAGAGAGAGAGGACAGGTTACATGTTGGGACGTGTGTGTGTACGCGCACGCGCAAACATAAGCATGCATATGAGCAAGAAAGAATGCATAAATGAATAACTATGCATATATATTAACGCATAAAACAGTATGCGTTTGTATATGAGTGAGCGTTGATATATCTGCGAAAACATGCGCATAAAATAATGAATAATTCTCTTTTGGTGCATGTGAGGTGTGGTGTGACGTGTGTGATTCACCTCGCCTTCTCGAGCTGCTAATTGTCATGATTCGTTATCCCGTTATTCATATTCTCCCTTATAATTACTATACAGCCAGCTATTAATATCACTTTCATACCGTAACTTAACCTTTACACAACCTGACGCGACTCTTCAAGCGCCTCTGACACCACTCCCTAACAACCCCCCAGCAACTGTCCTTTCAGCCTTGACACCATCTGACACCACCCACCATCGGGCGTTCCTTCCCCTCGCTTGCACCAATACACCGTCGACAGCTGCGGTACTGACCATCAATTTAGACACAGCAGTCACAGTTTACCTTTAGCTGTAAAATCTGAGCGAACAGCCAGACTATCGTAACACTTGGCACACTGTAACTTGTCCTCTATGCAAAATCCACGGCAGAGGTAAAGCTGCATTACCTTCTTTTCCTGTTGACTCAAATATACACCTTCATGAATATTAAGATTGTTTCAGGGTAACCGCGTCAGGGTACAACGATTTGGTATGAAAAATGTCGGGCATAACCAGTAGCTTCGCTCCTTTATTGTTTCAACCATTTCTTGCCAACGTAAAACTTTTCAGGGTCCACGTTGAGTCTCCTGCAGCCGCTATTACAATATGCTATCAGCTATTAATCTTCACGATCCCCTATATAGTGCACCTTAATAAATTCCTATTAAGAACTAATCGATATATGCCATCGAACGACAGCCCAATACCTTCCCCCTCCCTTATGCATTTATTTTCCCTACGGCCTCCCTCCCGTCCTCTCAAGCCCACATCTCTTATTCCCCTCGTGTCATCTGCATGAAGCTACCCTTCCTACGGCTACACTTCAATTACAAGTTGATGCCTTCGAAACAACCCTCTTATCCCTCGTGTCTCACAGCAGCCATTTACTAACACCCTCTTCCCTTCTTCATAACTCCAAAGTCTGAGTATCCCTCTCCGTCTATCACACAATTCACCAGCGGCCACCACTAGACTTTTGTTATAATATTCCTCCTTGAGACCCTCCAGAGCTGTCCCTTGTTCCATCAACTCAAGTTTGCTATTCTTGTCTCCTGAGGAATCTCTGTTGTGCGTCTATCGATCGGTTAGTAATTCCCTATGCCTTAATCGACCTGTCAAAGTCATATTAGAGGGGAGTTACCTCGTAAGGGAAGTACGGGGGTCACATCAGCTGGTAGGGTGAGGTGGCAAGACATCCCTGCAGCAGGAAAGTTAACAAAAATGGAAACAGAAACGTAAATTGCAAGAATGGATGCAATAAAAAAGGGAAGAGAAAGGAACAAAATAAAGAAATCCAAAAACTCAAATATAAGAGAAATATAATAAGCAACACAGACCTGTAAACGATAAAAAGCATTAAATTAGGACAGGGACTGAGAGAGAGAAACTAAAGGATTTAAATCATATTCAAATGCATGACAGGGAACAGGCGGCAGGTAAAATAAGGCGAGGTGAGGCGCGGAGGTCTAGATACAACGAGTGTTCGGGCGAGGCAAATGACAAAATCGATTAGCTGGGCCGCTTCTTTCGCATCGGGGCGGGACGTTAGTGCTTCTATGTGCCTTTTATGAACCCCACGGCCCGCCAGCCTGAGCGAGGGACAGGGGGCGATATTGCTAGCTGCTTCTATCCCCTACCCCCGTGTCTTTACTCTCTCTCTCTCTCTCTCTCTCTCTCTCTCTCTCTCTCTCTCTCTCTCTCTCTCTCTCTCTCTCTCTCTCTCTCTCTCTGTGTGTGTGTGTGTGTGTGTGTGTGTGTGTGTGTGTGTGTGTGTGTGTGTGTGTGTGTGTGTGTGTGTGTGTGTGCGTGTGTGCGTGTGCGTGTGCGTGTGCGTGTGCGTGTGTGTGTGTGTGTGTGCACGCTCGCAAGAATGTAAATTTGTGTAATTAAGAGAGCGTTTTATTACTTTCCTCTGAATTATGCCTTATTCTCTTTTTTTTTTGCCTGTTTTCTGTTTGCAAAATCTGAAGAGATACTTAAACAAAATTTCGTGTTGAATATTTGTGTGCAACATATTTTAATCAATTGACCTACATATTCCCCTCGATACTGTGCTCAAGGTATTCACTTATTTACTTATTTATTTACTTACTTCAATAAAGAAATGGGTCAGCGAGGGACAGAGGGAAACCAAAGTCCATCTCGCGCGAGACAATTGGTTTTCGCGCAACAAACATGTCAAGTTTGTCTGTCACGCATGAAACAGAGAATGTAACACCTACATGCACGCTGTCACAGTTACACGCACAACACCAGAACGTTTCCAAGAGCGACGACAAACAACATGCAAGGCTGACGCACCACAACACGGCTCAAGGACGGGATGTGCACCTAATAATTATCTACCATTTACCTAACCCTTTTCCCACCGTCATCAGGAAATGTCTCAACCGTTCAAAGTTTCCAAGTACCACGAGGAACACTGCTAACCAAACTTGTAACGGACATATAACACGACTTACAAGTACATAATTAGGCGTAAATCATTAAATATCCACACGACAATCTACTATCAGCATCGATCAGCTACAGAGCCTCAAGCATTTACACCGGAAGAGAGGAAGAGGAAGAGAAATGAAAGGGAGGCGGTGAAGGGTACAGAGGAGGAAATAAGTGGAAAAGTAGGATGATAATGAAGACAGTGGAAGGAGGAAAAAAAATATGTTAAAATAAATAATCATACAAAACCGAAAAAGAAACGTTAGGGGAAGGAAATTGGCAAATAAAAATATATGATGTTATTCTGGTCACAATGATATTAAAGTGTTAAGAGTATTTTCATTTTGTCCACGAATCACGTTATGAATTAATAAAGGAGTGAGGCCGCCTTAAAGATTATAGACAATGTGGGTGAGGAAAAGACAATATGGTAAGGGAGCGATATTCTGAAATTTTGTATCCACAATTAAGAGCATACCACTGCCCTCATATCGTTATGACAAAAGCGTATTATTAGCCAACACACACACACACACACACACACACACACACACACACACACACATACACATACACACACACACACACACACACACACACACACACACAGACACAGACACAGACACAGACACAGACACAGACACAGACACAGACACACACACATACACATACACATACACACACACACACACACACACACACACACACACACACACACACACACACACACACACACAATTAATGAAAAATGTGAATCAGAATAGAGTACAGAGGAAGGAAGAAAGGAAGGAAGGAAGGAAGGAAGGATGGAAGGACGAAAGGAAGGAAGGAAGGAAGGAAGGAAGGAAGGAAGGAAGGAAGGAAGGAAGGAAGGAAGGAATACAGAAGGGAGATGATGGATGACATACATAAAAGAGAAGTCGTAACCTGTGTCATCCTAATATTGCAATAAAATAAAGTATGGAAGTGACTCAAAAATGGCGATGAATGAATCTTCCTTGACCTCCTTAGTCTAGGTGGCAGCAGCCTCGCAACAGCCAGCAACAACACACTAAGGGGTGATTGCTGCATCTTCTAGGCTATTTCTCAACATTAAAGCCTCCTACAACCATGATTCCTGTCAAGGCAGCTACTTTGACAATCAATAATCTAATCATATCCTCCCGTCCCTAGCCTAACAGAGAAGGGTAAGGTAAGATATCTTATTTTCGTCTCTACATAAACCATATGAAACAAGAGACATGAGCCTTTTCAAGGAAGGGGGTATATTTTAGTTGGTGTTATGTATGTAAATAAATATACGTGTATATTCGAGGATTCAGGCAAAAGGTATATGTACACTTATGTTGTTTCAATGAAACAGAAAATACCACATGAAAATTGTGTGAAACTAATACATGGGAATAGGATGAGGTAAAACAGAATATATAAGACTGATTGGTGCTGGGATTCAGTGTATTTACTATTACGTCTCAACGTTCTATTTGGGAGGAAATGTTTCCTTGTGAAAAGTTAAAATTTATGTTCTTTTTAAAACAAATTTTTGTCTTTTTTGTTCGTTAATGCAGACACATTAGATTAAAGCGAACTAATGAATTACTCTCTCTCTCTCTCTCTCTCTCTCTCTCTCTCTCTCTCTCTCTCTCTCTCTCTCTCTCTCTCTCTCTCTCTCTCTCTCTCTCTCTCTCTTTCTTTCTCTCTCTCTCTCCTCAGCCCGATCATCGGTCTTATTTTGGATTTTTTCTATAAAAAAGAAATAGAGTTGCAGTGAATCTCTTTTCTCTGCATGATTAATAAAGTCAGTCTTTGTGTTATTTACTGCATGTCCATCCCTGTCTGTTCATGCTTTTTCACATATATTCAAATATTCGCCATTGATAAAATATTCTACAATTTCACTTTTGCCAATCTATTCAGTTTATATTTCGCAGTGCTTTTTTGTTTTTTTCTCTATACGGAAAGTTTACCTTCAACATGAAAAAAGATGGACTTCCACATCGTAGCTCATATAGATTTACTTGGTCCCCTGTAAAAAAAAAAAAAACCATATGTTGGTGTACGGTGCCTCTCCTACACCGGGACAGCTTTCAACACCCCCTCCCCCCTCCCACACACACACAGACTGGCGCCTCATAATGTTAAGAGGGAAAACGGCAAATTAAAAGTTAAGTATATAAGTGAGAATAAAAATTATAATAAACAGTATAATGTGACACACTTTATTTGAGGTGATAAAAGGGAAAAAGGCAGGAAGAGAGGGAATGAATGAATGAATGAATGAGTGAACGAATGAAAGAAGAAATAAAGGACGGAAGTGAGGGATGGAGGAATAAGCTGTGGATGTGAAGGATGACGGGAGAGGATGAAGGCAAAGGAGAACAAGAAGATGAAGGCAGTTGGAGCACATTATCGTCCACCCTCAGCGAGAAGGAATTTGTAAAAGAAGGAATTTCGTATTCTTATTTAGGAGTCGCGTCCATCAAAGAAACATGTCAGAACGAGTAATGGGGAGGCAAGCACGCTCGCGCGCGCACACACAACACACACACACACACACACACACACACACACACACACACACACACACACACACACACACACACACACACACACACACACGTACTATATAATAAAATTCACGGCAGGATATCTCATGCCCTTCACACCTGCGGGAGTTCACCTGACCATCCTCCCTCGTATCAGGTCCTCATTTGCATGTCCTAAGTGCCAGCGGAGTGGAGGTGGGCTTGCATGTCGTGCCAGCGTCTTGGTGAACTTAACAACTTCCATAATAGTAAGTGAACATGCAAAACCTTTTTTTCTCTACGCTGATGCACTGATCATCACCTTGTTCTCTTTCACCTCCTCGTGCATAAAGTCTCTTCGTTTTTTCAGGTTTACGTAAAGGTTAAATTTCTACAATTTTCAACATAAACAACGGACGCTAAAAACCTGCATAAGTCCCCATCAGTTGAAAAAATGTTTACAGAAGAACTTATAACTGATGTACCCTTAAGCCTCAAGGGATGCCTTTGGATGCCTGCCCTGAGCTCACCTCCATTCGTCATTCACCGGCCAACCAATCACACTCACTTTGCAAGAATTTGTGGGAGTCCTTTTTTCCAGATTCCCGGAGACAGCATCATCATGGTACGTAAAACTATCTAATGGTCAGCTTATCAGCATGCATCTAGGATTTATTTTTCTATTCACCGTCACGTTCCTTCCTTTTATCCTAAGAGTCAGTGTAGGTTTCCGGGAAGCAGTAAAGCCATATGCTTTTACGTGTTTGGTTCCGGCCAGGCGAGTGTCTTCCGCACCTTCGTGTAAAATCATTCCAAAGATTTCCCTTAACATTCAGTTATGATACCTTCATAAAAATGTAGACAACAATCTCTCCAAACATTCCCAGTTGGTGGAGAATAATCTCGGTGAAATTCATATAAATATTTTCCAAACCAGCCATCAAACGAAAGCTGAGGGGAAACAA
>JAXIVD010005994.1:22500-26106 GCA_036785275.1 Cancer borealis
AGAGAGAGAGAGAGAGAGAGAGAGAGAGAGAGAGAGAGAGAAAACACGTACTTAGTTGCAAGTTCCAATGTTTACGCAATGAAGATTCTTTTTTCTTCCTGTGACATACTAGGCTTTAAAGGAGACGAGTCATAATGCCTCCCTCCTACGTGTGTGTGTGTGTGTGTGTGTGTGTGTGTGTGTGTGTGTGTGTGTGTGTGTGTGTGTGTGTGTGTGTGTGTGTGTGTGTGTGTGTGTTTGTCTCAAGGTGAGGTACACTGCGTTCTGTCGAGCCTATCTGTATAAATGTATTTAAGTGTCAACAAATGATGAAACGTGCGCATGTGAACATATTTGCCTAACTGAATGAGATCACACACACACACACACACACACACACACACACACACATACACACACACACACACACACACCACTTTGACGTGTCGGCATCTTTAATGTCGGTAATTACTTGTAAATAATAGTAGAGATAAGCTGCAAAATACGGTGGTTTGAATCAAGTTGTGAAACATGAATCTGCGTAATCTTATTGGTGCTAAGCTTAAGATTATTAATTCCATGTTTTTCCTCGCTCTTGCTCTACACATTATGAAAGGCATTTACTGCGTTGCAAGTTAAGTCCGTGATTTACTAATTAATACATGCAACATTTACGTGTGTGTACTTTAACATACACACATGTATATTGACCCACATACGATTGAATTCATTTATTTATGTATCTATTTTCAATGTAACATAATATCACCATCGGGAAAGTATTTTTTTTTACAGGTTTTCCAATAGATTTTTATCACTAGAGTCCAGCCGCGAGGAATCAAGTTCAAGCAAACATTGAACATTAGTGTGATTGCACCTTAATTTTTGCTCCTCGGGGATCAAACCGCGAGGGGTAAATAAGAGCGAAAGAGACGAGGGATAATGAAATAATGGAAAAGAGAAAGGTAAGCTTAACGAAGATGGACGTGCACACAATGAGAAAGAAAGAAAAAAAGCAAGAGAGAAAAAGAGAGACAAAAACAAATCTTATAAAATGGCATAACAGTGTGTGGATGGAAGAAAAGTCAAAATACTGCATGTTTCCTATCATCAGATATTATTGTTCATCAAATGGCTATCAAATACACGACCTAGACATTGCGGCAGCTCCCTCGGGCAATAAAAGGAGGTGGAATCAGCGAGGTGTTATTGCTCATCTATTTGTGATAGCGCTTAGTCCCTCTCCGACTCCTTGGAATTAGTCGCCAAATCCCACCTCCACCACCTCATTATACGGATTTCCCTATGACTTAAAAGCTAGGCGTCGCGGGCGTTATTAGGTGGCGGCTCCAAGGGTTTCATTTCCTACTTCGAAGGTTCGCCGCCTACCAACAAACCTATTTTGACTCGCGCTGCTTCAAGTCCTGGCTTAGCTGAGGCCTCAGGTACGATTAAGACATCATCGTTGAGCCCTCATCTACTGATGTTATGTATGTATGTATGTGTGTGTGCGGTGTGTGTGTGTGTGTGTGTGTGTGTGTGTGTGTGTGTGTGTGTGTGTGTGTGTGTGTGTGTGTGTGTGTGCGCGCTTTTATACAACTACAGTATGTGCAACATCTTTTAGTTTGTATCATTTAATGGCAACACACTGACTCTCGTTACACTGCTAGCTTAACACAAAGTGACATCCTCTGCAACTTTAACAATGAACCTCAAGAGGAACCAGTGTTTCACCATTTGATTCCGAGCCACACCCAGCTACCTCCTAAGCCACCTTTCCTCATTCCTTCTTGCTTCCCTCATGTTTATGCAATGAACGTGTTGAGTGTTCCGAGATGATGCAAGTTCGTATCAAGAAACACTACAGCAGTTTTAATCTTATTTTCATTAATCTGATTTACATACTGTACCGAGTCGAAAGTATTCAGGCGCATTAAAAGTCACCCTTAAAGCTTACATGTAACAATGTTGTTCCTGAAGAAATTAATGAGTGTGGGCTGAACAGTGTGTATTTCGCTGGTAAATTAAGCCGTGTGTCTGCTACGAGTGTTACAACGCGTGGATATCCCGCTTCGAACGACACTAAAACGCGTCCAGTTTCGGTCACCGTGTCGTTCCCACACAAACATAAACTCCACCACGGCAGACACAAACAGCACACAAATTATTCCTTCGCACCAGGAAAAAAGGAAACTTGGGCCTCTAACATCACGAGCTGCGAGTGACGACATGTGTATACGCTGGAAACACGAGCGCACACACACACAAGCGCTGGTATGAGAGGACAAGTGGTAGTGTTACTGGACAAATCATGAGAACCTCCTGCCTGGCATGAGGGTCTGTTATTGTGGTGTGTCTTGTATTTCTGTAACTTCACATTCTCCACATTATCCACCCGAACAATAAACAATTTGTACAGAAAGCAAACCTTGTATTATAATATGAAATTAAGTTTCTCTCTCTCTCTCTCTCTCTCTCTCTCTCTCTCTCTCTCTCTCTCTCTCTCTCTCTCCTCTCTCTCTCTCTCTCTCTCTCTCTCTCTCTCTCTTTTCCAAGATATATACATATAAAGAACTATTTTCCATTATTGCACATTCTCGCTCCAGCATCACACTACCATTACTCTTCCTCACTCGCCACCACTTCGGATAAACAGATACTACTTCCTATCACCAAGGAATATTTCCCCTCCGGAGCCCACCACCCAAAGCGGCTCAGTGTCTACTTCCTTACCCATTCTTATAACAAATAAGCACCCCAAGTTGACATTTATACAACTCTTAAGCCATATAAACATTAATACTAGACTCTAAAACCAAATTCGGCTGAAGGGGTAAAGGACAACGGACGGAGTTTTTTGGTATGTTTATGAGAAAATTTTAACGCTAGGTTTTTACAATTACACGAGAGTTGGAGTTATCGCCTTACACAGCCGACGCAGCAGGAGGAGCCTCGAAGAGTCAAGACACGGAGGCTTCCCGCATAAACATACCATAAGTCGTACAAAGGCCTTACTAGGTTCCCCTCTCGCCCTAATCTGCTACTCTGACGGCGTCCTCAGCTCGCCTCCCGCTACTCGGGTTCTTAAGACCTCTGGCGTGCGGGTGCCTGAGTCCACCTCCCCCTCACCACCACCACCGCAATCATCACTGTTGCCTTAACTTCCGTCACCACCATTTCCTCTGCTCCTCCTTTCCTCCTTGTAGTTATAAATACCACCACCAGGGTCGCAGCAGACACCACCACCACCACCATCTCCCTCGCAATACCGCAATAACCACCATCGCACGTAGCCTCATAACACCGAAAAAGAAGTGTCCACTAAAGGGCTGTCCTCATGTTTCTAGGATACACACAACGTTATATTGACACATGAGAACTTGAAACCATTATACGTAACCAGTATGTACAGTCGTGTGAATGTAAGAATACGCCCCTTTAATTCACTGGTAAAACTGATGCAACCCTTCAATTATGAGTGTAAGTAATTAGTACATAGTGCCGGAAGCGAATCAACAAGCAGTGCCAACATCCGCATTAGGTAAAACGCATTATTCATCTCCCTTCGTGACCATAAACACTTCCAGTTCAACTCCACAAATGACCAAAATGTATTGCGTGAAGGCC
>JAXIVD010005996.1:0-17500 GCA_036785275.1 Cancer borealis
CTAGCAACCTTGAAGTGCATGGCATTGGACTGACTCCGCAGGTCTTGGGTAGTGGTGTGTCTGCTGAGGGGGTAGGGATTGGAGTGCTGCAGTGTGTCTGGTGCTGCAGTGCTGGAGTGTGCGAGGAAATGAGGCTGTGTGCAGTGCTAATATTTGTGTTCCTATTAGTGATTTGTGGGTACTAGTAGTGAAAGTGGTAGTAGTGGTGGTAGAAGACGTAGAAGTAATAGTAGTAGTAGTAGAAGTAGTAGTAGTAGTAGTAGTAGTAACAACTATTGTGGCAGCAGTAGTAGTATCAACTTGGCAGAATTAAATTGATTTTAAGTGGATTTCTAGTGATGGAGTTGCTGCTTAAATGTGCGGGGCGTCTCAACATTATTAGACTTTTCCATTAGCGACAACAGTGGAGAAATATCATACTGTTGGGAAATACTCTCCTGAAGAAATGGAGAATATTAATACATTCCTCTGAAGAAAGATGACATTGTTTCCTCTCTTTCTCTCTCTCTCTCTCTCTCTCTCTCTCTCTCTCTCTCTCTCTCTCTCTCTCTCTCTCTCTCTCTCTCTCTCTCTCTCTCTCTCTCTCTCTCTCTCTCTCTCTCTCTCTCTTTCTTTCTAAACATACAAAGACATTCATATCGTGATAAAAGAACATGAACGTTATTTACTCGACTTTGTATTTTCTGCAGCGTCTGCGTGTTTATATTTAGGCTTTTTGCTATATAAATTTTTATGTGTGAAAAAGAGCTGAAAAATAATTGCATATACATAATAAGCCAACAATTTCTGCTTCTGTCATATTATTTTAATGTGTGTTGTCTTTTTGCGGTTTTAAGTTATTTTTTTCTTCTGTTGATGGTAAAATAGAAATGGAAATAAATGCAGAGTAAATGAAATGCCTGGAGTTTCACGGCTGAGTTGGTGCAAAGCAAAACAAAACAAAATTACGTCCAGCATTTTTTGTTCACGATCATGAACAGACTGTCTCGGAAACTGACCTGAATTATGGGTCGATACTTGCATTTCTCAGTAATAACGTGGAACAAGGTCACGCGTCGCCTTTTTATACCTGAAGATCATGCGCACACAGTTCCGGCAACTCATACACACACACACACACACACACACACACACACACACACACACACACACACACACACACACACACCACACACACACATACACACACACATACACACACACACACACACACACACACACACACACACACACACACACACACACACACACACACACACAACACACACACACACACACCACTGGGAGAGTGTTAAATAGTGTATATTTGTTTATTTGCTTTAGATGTGTATCTTTGTCACAAAACTTATTTATTCTCTTTTACCAAGTATTTCCAATAATAATAACAATAATAATAATAATAATGGTGATGATAATAATAATAATAATAATAACAATGGATTCTGATGTATGATGTATTCTGATATATGCATATCTTGTCATTCCAGGTACGTTGCTTGTCCATGCGAATGACACACACACACACACACACACACACACACACACACACACACACACACACACACACACACACACACACACACACACACACACACACACACACACACGTGCACACGCACACGAACACGCACACTCGCACACGCACACGCATACACACACGTTCAAGCATGCATAAGGAGTGGCATGAAAGCTGCAAATTCAAACTCACTCCACGAGCCTCAGGTGATGTATCTTTTATAAACACATTTGTAAGCAGGTTGTGCTGTGAATATACTTGATGACGAACATTTCAACTACATTCAAATAGAAAAAATAGTAGAGGATGAAAAGGTTAGCTTAGTTGTAGACTTTATCATGTTTCTCTTAGGCCAGAAGAAGAAAATTGCCAGTGTTTGCAGAATTTGCTAATATAGTGAAATGCTGAACTGAAGACACTGGTAAATGCACGCACTAAAAAATGAATAGAAAGACCGTGGACATCTGTGTGATAAGAACTGTTACATTTATCATCGTTCTTCGTTACTTCTTGTCATGTGAAGACAACTAAGTTTCTGTTCCTTCCTCCCCTTCTTTTCTCTTTCTTGTCGCATGAATTCCTCTGATGTCGAGTTGATCCCTGCACTGCCAACAACAGACCTGTCACCCCAGCCAGCTCTGGGCAGGCATGCGTTCATAGGAAGTCTCACATTTTTTCATTTTTACTGAGAAACTGGCAGCGGCTTGAGGAGTTACCGCGAATCGCTGGACAATGACTAATATTCGTGTGAGCCTCTGTTGGTGGCTCAGAATTTGAGCAAAAAATAACAAATACGAATAAATCCCCTTGTCGGTATTTTTTCAGTCGTGAGAATATTCCTAGGACGCTGTTCTGTACATTCTTGCTTCCACTGCGAATTCAGGGACGCATGCCACTTGATGCAGCAGTCACGTTATTATTTTTCAAGCGAGCAATGCCCACTTATGCATTTTCTTTCTCCTGTAAATAATCCTCGGTGGAAAGTGGGGCTTCTGTGACAGGACTTGCAAGTAGTGCATGAGTGTGGTTGTGTGGTGTGGTAGAGTGGTGGATGGTTGTGCGCGTGTGGGTGGATGTGGGGAGGGGGGAGGATGTAAGTGGGTGTGGCAATGACGAGGCAAGACACACAACCTCAAGCCGATGCATCACTACCTTTACCTGTCGCTCCTTCACCGTCCCTTCGCTCACCTGGAGGCTGTGCGTAGTGCTCCGTGCATTTATAAATAGTAACAAAGTATTGATGTATACCACCAGGGAAGTGAATGAATCAATCAAAATGAAAGTAATGTAAAAAAATATAGAAAATACATTAAGAATCAATCAATTTCAACGTCGTTCTAGCAGATATATCAGAATGGTTTGGGTAAAGTAATGTCGGGAATGTGCTTAAGCCGTTGGAAGGTAGCAAGAAAGAACTAAATCTGTGCTTGAAGGGAAGAAAGAGCTGGAAAAGACAATGCTTCACACTTTATTGATTTCCTATAACTCAGATCGCGCAGAAATAATTGTGTTTTACGCTGTAGACGTCCAATCAGCGCCAGAGTTTCGTCTCCTGCTTCGTATACTTTTTCTGTGGGTTATCTTTATTTTAACGCATATACTGTAAACACACACACACACACACACACACACACACACACACACACACACACACACACACACACACACACACACACACACACACACACACACACACACACACACACACATATAGGTACTGTTATATTCGTTGTTACGTTCCACAGAATCACATTAAACACTTGTCCATTACCATTACCGAGGCCATTAACACCAACCAACCAACCCGCACCACCACCATCACCATCACATGTGATTAATTAATTAGTGTTATGTATATTAGTTGTGTGTGTGTGTATGTGTATGCGTGTGTGTACCTACCTGTCTCTTTCAGTATATGCATTACTCAAGAGAAAATATAGATAAATTTTCATTGTTTGTTCATTATTTGTTTTTCTTTTTCTCATTCTTTCTTCCTTTCTCATTTTTTTTCTTAGTAACCCATTGGTTATGTCACTGTAGGTACCATAACATTCAGCTCATTACTAGGACATAGGAAGCACAAAGACGTGATTGAATTAAATATAAGTGGAAATATCACAAGACAATCTCTTTTAGTTTATCAAATAACATAGATATAATAACAACATTTGCAAGTTCCCTTAAATAAATGCAAATTCGTACAACAATTCAATAACTAACTCAAAATTAACACACACATGCTTAGCTTCACGTAGGACATTTAATAATAACTCCTCAACAATACAACATAATGATTACATTCAACTAAGCTTTAAACAAACAACCAGACTGATAACTAACGTGTTTCTGCTTGAGCATTGCATAGTACTGACAACACGTCCATACCTGATAGGAGGAGAAACACCACCACACGTGTCACTGCTCACTCCACAGTCACTGCATCTTTAGGAATGTTAAAGAGAAGTACACACATCTAGGCCTGACTAGTGATTAAAACCATCCACACTTCCCGATAGACCAATACAAATAAACTCCATGGATCATATTCTTGTAGGAAACGAAAGCGAGAAAGAGGGACACGTAAGGAGGTCAAGGTTTACAAAACAAAAATAGTTTGCGTAGGTTAGGATATACGAGGGTGAAGGTGGTTGTGTACTCTTACTTCAAACATGACGCAACAACACACAGCTGCGTAAACATGAGATGTGTGAAAGACAGGGAGATAAGGGAGGAGGGTTGGGATGTTAAGGCTGTGTGTGTGCGTGTATATGTGTGTGTCAGTGTCATTCTCTCTCTCTCTCTCTCTCTCTCTCTCTCTCTCTCTCTCTCTCTCTCTCTCTCTCTCTCTCTCTCTCTCTCTCTCTCTCTCTCTCTCTCTCTCTCTCTCTCTCTCTGTCTGTGTGTGTATGCTATATTTTCCTAAAGCGTAATTGATTTCCAATGCGTTTCTAAGCACATTCCGGATGGATTTTCAATAGACGCTGCTTAACTAGCCATCTTCAGGGGGGCGAAGGGGTTGATCGGGCAAACATGATACAACAAACACTACAACAACAACAACACGAACAGGAGCAAGAATAAATAGTGATAGAAAAACAACAAGACAAGAAGACAAAGAGAAATGAAAACGATGACAAAAAGGGAAAGAAAATAAGCACTATCAACAACAAGAAAAGAGGGAAAAAGATGACAAGATGATGAAAAATAATCCACATAGTTACATAAGAACAAATACCAAAAGACTTGTTGGCTTATAACGAGGGTATCTGCTGCAAGAGGAAAAGGAAAAAAGACGACGACGAAGGAGAAGAAAAAGAAGCAGAAGCAGAAGCAGAAGCAAAGCAGAAGCAGTAGTAGTAGAAGAAGAAGAAGAGGAGAATAGTAAATAATGATACAAGTAATAGTAATCATGCTATTATTAAAAAGAACAAAAAGTAAAAATCAAGAAGAAAGAATAAGAACAATGGAAAATATGAGTTGTTGAAAAGAAGTATGACGATAAATGCTTCATAAACTTGCGTTTCATAAGGTGGTCCGAAGCTTCAGTGGGAGATTTTCAAGACCATTTTTTGAATCCTTATTGCGTTTAGCGGCTGCCATATTTGTTTAGGTGGATTCGAGAGCTGTCTCGCGGAGAATTCAAAGGCTTCATTTTGGCTTCACGACAGAGTGGCGCTTCGCTTAGTGGGATTCATTTGGTGGTCTTAGCTCAGTGGACTGTGTGTGTGTGTGTGTGTGTGTGTGTGTGTGTGTGTGTGTGTGTGTGTGTGTGTGTGTGTTGACAACGTGAAAAGCCCTCACTGAATACCATCTCTCTCTCTCTCTCTCTCTCTCTCTCTCTCTCTCTCTCTCTCTCTTCTCTCTCTCTCTCTCTCTCTCTCTCTCTCTCTCTCTCTCTCTCTCTCTCTCTCTCTCTCTCTCTCTCTCTCTCTCTCTCTCTCTCTCTCTCTCTCTCTCTCTCTCTCTCTCTCCACTTTTTTGAACAACTCAAAATCAAAAGGACACACACACACACACACACACACACACACACACACACACACACACACACACACACACACACACACACACACACACACACACACATACACACACAGTTTAGATGGAGGCACAATAGAAAAATTAAATGCATTTTTTCCCTAAATACTTTACTTCCTCCTAGAAACAGTTTGTGTGATTATATTCCACCATTTAATTTACGTAACTGTCCCATTGGAGGAGGAGGGGGTAGGGAGAAGGTTATATTTAGCTGCGAAGGTCGGAGTAAATGTGTGTGTGTGTGTGTGTGTGTGTGTGTGTGTGTGTGTGTGTGTGTGTGTGTGTGTGTGTGTGTGTGTGTGTGTGTGTGTGTGTGTGTGTGTGTGTGTGTGTGTGTGTGTGTGTGTGTGTGTGTGTGTGTGTGTGTGTGTGTGTGTGTGTGTGTGTGTGTGTGTGTGTGTGTGTGTGTGTGTGTGTGTGTGTGTGTGTGTGTGTGTGTGTGTGTTTCTGCAGGCCGCTTTCCCTGTGCGTGCTGGTTAAGGCAAAGTTAAGCGCCGATGTTTACATGAAAAGCTGGAATTAGGAGAAGTGGGATGAGAGAAGACCGGAGGAAGGCAACTTGGAAACACTAAATAATAACAACTAAAATATCATAGGAGAAAAACCCCCAACTACAATTACTATACAAAAGCTGCTGCAATCATAAACAAATAAATGTTCACAGACAGCAGTAACAACATGAACAAGAACAACAACAACAACAGCAACAACAACAACAACAACAATAGCAACAACAACAACAATAGCAACAACAACAACAATAGCAACAACAACAACAATAGCAACAACAACAACAATAGCAACAACACAATACAACCAAACGATATACACTTAAAAAAAAAAAAAAACATATAAAGAAATTTGATATGGCAGAGATAACATGCTAAGAAAGATAAGAAAGATGAGCTTGGAAGTGTTTTATTATTTTTTTATAGAGAAAGATCGTAAATAATCTACTTTACGACACTAAGCTTAAGACAGAATGAAACCACTCACTCAGAAGATAGATAAAACACACACACACACACACACACACACACACACACACACACACACACACACACACACACACACACACACACACACATACACACACACATCATTAGCATATACAAAAAATGAATGAAAAAAAAAAACATAAAAGGAAGACGTAAGTTAGACTGAGCTCGGCGGGGATGGCAGAAAAAAAAGGAAGGCAGAGGGAAGAGAAATGAGGAGGAAGAGGAACATACAAGGAGGAAGGAAGGCGGAAGGAGAGAGGAAGAAGGAAGAATGGAGGAAGGTATTAGTATGCTTGAGGCGGCTAATTCAGGGCACGGTGTAACGATGGCTGGTTGTTAGTGAATGAAGAGAGAGAGAGAGAGAGAGAGAGAGAGAGAGAGAGAGAGAGAGAGAGAGAGAGAGAGAGAGAGAGAGAGAGAGAGAGAGAGAGAGAGAGAGAGAGAGAGAGAGAGAGAGAGAGAGAGAGAGAGAGAGAGAGAGAGAGAGAGAGAGAGAGAGAGAGAGAGAGAGAGAGAGAGAGAGAGAGAGAGAGAGAGAGAGAGAGAATGTGAGTGTGCTTTGTTGTAATCTCAGTGAATCAGGCCCAGTAAGAAGTTGTTCATGTTGGCATTATTATCATCATTATCATTATTATTATTATTATTATTATTATTATTATTATTATTATTATTATTATTATTATTATTATTATTATTATCATTATCATTACTATTATTGACTAGCAACGATAACACTACAACTTCCTCCTCCTCCTCCTCCTCCTCCTCCTCCTCCTCCTCCTCCTCCTCCTCCTCCTCCTCCTCCTCCACACATTCCCTCATTCATTCCCCTCACACTGCCCTCAATCCCTCCCTCTATGCTGGCAGCATCGCACAGTAGATCGTTGTCACATTAATATAATTGCTGTCTCATGTTGCTCTTAGACGAAAATGTGTAGTTTTTTTTTTAAGAGGGGAGAGGAAGGAGGGAGGAGAGGAGGGAGGGAGGGAGTGGAAGGAGGGAGGAAGGGATAGGGGAAGGGAGGAGGAGAGTGGATGGGGGGAGGGATGGGGTTAGGGGAGAAGGAAGTGGAGGAGAGGGAGGGAGTGGAAAGGAGGAAGGTATGGGGGTATGGAGGAAGGGAGTGGAAGGGAGTGGTAGGGAGGGAGAGCCTAGAAATTTGAACTGTGTGGTGGTGGTGGTGGTGGTGGTGGTGGTGGTGGTTATCAGTGTTATTTTAAGTTGACCGACATTTATTTTGGGTTTAAGTTGTATAAATAAACCTTCTGTTGCTGTTTTTATTGTGTCTGGTTTCTTATGCTTCCTCATTTATCTTCCTTATATATCTTTATCTTGTATTTATTTATTTTTTCTTCCTTATTATACATTTCTTACATTCTCTTTCCCTTCCTTTATGATTTTTATTTTTTGTTTCTTCTTTCGTTTATTTATTTATTTTCCCTACAAAACACACACACACACACACACACACACACACACACACACACACACACACACACACACACACACACACACACACACACACACACACACACACACACACACACACACACACACACACACACACACTCACACACACGGTCTGCCAACTTTAAAATAGCGCATCACAAACATTCCCTGACTTGCATATCATTGAAGTCCTGCGAGAGAGAGATAGAGATGGAGAAAGAGAGAGAGAGAAAAAAAAAGTCAGAGAATCCTGTATGTGTTTATGTATGTACCTGCGTATGTGCGTATGTGTGTGTTTATATCCCTGTGCGTATGTGGGGGACGACACAACTGCGCGTGTGAACCCAAGACATGACAAGGAGAGGAATGAAGGCCCGCATGCCCTTAGCAGTAACAGGCAGGCAGGTGGGTGGGCGGGTGGGTGAGGCAAGCAGGCAGGTGGGTGGGTGGATGGGCGAGGGGACGAAGAGAGGAGCAGTACCTTAACATGAGGGATTGTGGGTCCGCTGTGCTTCCGAGTCCTGCCTTGTAACTGGGATGACAGACGACGAGGAAAGGCTGAGTGGTTAAGAGAGGTGATGATAAGGTAAATAGAAGGTAATATAGGAGAGAGAGAGAGAGAGAGAGAGAGAGAGAGAGAGAGAGAGAGAGAGAGAGAGAGAGAGTGAGAGAGTGAGAGAGTGAGAGTGTCACATCTCTCACTCAAATTGCATTCCTGAAAGGTGATGGCACATACTTTTTCGTATGTGTTTTTTTTACACACACACACACACACACACACACACACACACACACACACACACACACACACACACACACACACACACACACACACACACACACACACACACACATACACACACACACACACACACACACACACACACACACACACACACACACACACACACACACACACACACAGACACACACACACATACTCAAAGATAAATGTTTATAAAGGAATAACTCAACAGATAAAAGTATAACTATGTCAAGTCAACACGCGACCACAATCATTCTTACGACAAATAAAACCTTACGGAGAACGAATACCAAAATGAGTGTCACTAATGGATAAAGAAAAAAAAAACCCGTCCCTTGAAATAAACGTTAATGAGCCTTACCTCTAATTAAGGGGAAACATAGCGAAGGGGGAAGAACAAAAGTGTACTAAGACTTAAAATAACATTAAAATAAATATATAACCCATTTTTTCTCTCTCCATTATTAAGGGTGAGGGTATCAGGCGACATTTAATCCGATTTTATTTTTTTCTCTGTGTAGCTCGTGTCCAGTTTTTTTATTCATTTAAAAAGAACAAAAAATTGGTAAGGTGGAAGGTTTATGAAGAGGACACAAGAGGAGGAAGATAGGGGGAGGGAGGCAAGAGGTGAGTTACTGTATAGAATTATGAGTATGACAGTTATGATAGAGTTATACTTATAGTTAGTTGAGAATTCAGTTAGCATCCGTTGACATCACTAACTTTCTTGCATGTAAAAACCTAGTTGTTGCATATAGTTATTTCTCTCTCTCTCTCTCTCTCTCTCTCTCTCTCTCTCTCTCTCTCTCTCTCTCTCTCTCTCTCTCTCTCTCTCTCTCTCTCTCTCTCTCTCTCTCTCTCTCTCTCTCTCTCTCTCTAATGTAGGAAGAGGACGAGGATAGGAAAGATAAGAAAAAGCTACACAGAAAGCAACGTGAAAATAAAAGACCAAATATTGAAAGAAAGAAGAAAGGAGAAGCAAACGAGGAGGAGGAGGAGGAGGAGGAGGAGGAGGAGGAGGAGGAGGAGGAGGAGGAGGAGGAGGAGGAGGAGGAGGAAGGAAAATGATGGTATGAAAAGGAAAGGGACCAACGTCTGCATTTAATTGAATAATATATGTCTTTCAATAGAGGAAGGCAAACTATTTTCTCTTCCTCCTCCTCCTCCTCCTTTCCTAGTCCACCTCCTCTTCCCCGTTCTATTTCTCTTTCTGCTTCAATTCCTCCTCCTCCTCCTCCTCCTCTTCCTCCTCCTCCTCCTCCTCCTCCTCCTCCTCCTCCTCCTCCTCCTCCTCCTTCTCAACCTCGTCTTACTTCTCTTTCTGCTTCAATTCCTTCTCTTTTTTCTCCTCCTTCTGTGTTATCGACGAATTATGTTTGACAATTCTGGCGTCATGATGTTCCAATTTCCAAGTCTGGGATGCAATGTTACCACCACCACCACCACCACCACCACCACCAACAACAACACCACCACCACCACCACCATCACCACCACCAACACCACCACCAACACCAACACCAACAACAACAAAAACAACATCACCAGTATGGAATCATGTCAAATAAGAGCAAATAAGTATTGGTTTGCTGTCTGTGTTACCATATAGAAGAGTTTCCCCCTTCGTCCTCGTCCTCGTCCTCGTCTTAGTCCTGGTGTCCCTCTTACCGTTCTTAGTAAACATTACAGACAAGGATGGAGGAACGTTCTGTTTACTGTTTTCATTTGTCATCTTGAATTTTCTACTTTATGTTCTTTCTTCTCTTCTATTTTTTTCCTTCAAATTCTCTTTTTTTTTTAATTTTCTTTAATTTTCTTCTTCAATTTATTAGTCTATATGTATTATTTTCACGATTTCAGTTTAATTGTTCACATCACTCTCTTCGTCGGGAATTCCTCTTTCTCGTCTTCCTCCTTCCTTTCCTCCTCCTCCTCCTCCTCCTCCTCCTCCTCCTCCTCCTCCTCCTCCTCCTCCTCCTCCTCCTCCTCCTCCTCCTGCCCTCTAAAACGTAACCTAGTGCGTGTTTTATTGGTCTCTTGACACCGTGTTTATTTCAAGTTGCGTTATATTCATAGGTCTTTCCTCTAGTTTATTTATGTTCCTGCTTGCGTGTTTTGGTATTGGCGCAGTGGGGTGTTTGTAGGTGTTTTTACCTGTCAGTCTTTGTTTGTTTTTTTGTTTGTGTTTTTGCCCATTTTCTCTCCATCCTTCCTTTTGTGTGTGTGTGTGTGTGTGTGTGTGTGTGTGTGTGTGTGTGTGTGTGTGTGTGTGTGTGTGTGTGTGTGTGTGTGTGTGTGTGTGTGTGTGTGTGTGTGTGTGTGTGTGTGTGTGTGTGTGTGTGTGTGTGTGTGTGTGTTTCCCCCTCCCCCCATTCCATCACACCTATTGTTCCTGCACCACAACACGTAACGTTAATTCGACTGACTGACGAGGAGGAGGAGGAGGAGGAGGAGGAGGAGGAGGAGGAGGAGGAGGAGGAGGAGGAGGAGGAGGAGGAGGAGGAGGAGCTTGATAGATGCAATAATCCAACATAAAGAAGTGATTAATACCAGGCAAGCGAGTCGTGATAGAAAAAGAAAAATGTTGATGAAGAAAAGGTCGAGGCTTAATTATTCATAACATACGAGAGAATAATTAATCGCCGCAAATTGATAATAAGCGAACCCGAGATAGAAGCCAGAAGTGTTTTTGGAAGTGGAGGAAGGAGTAGGCGTAAGGGTAGGTGAAGAGGATAGGGTGGAGAGGATAATTCAATGGAAGGGAGACAAAACAGGGGATGATAGGATGGTTAGGAGTAAGACAGTGAATGAGGAGGCCTAGAAAGCAATAGATGGTAAGGAGATGGAGGAGAGGAGGAGGTCAGAAAATGCTTTCAAAGATATACCAAAATTTCTAAAGTCTTCCTGACTAACCGACAGAAAAGTAACCGACATAGACAGACAGAAAGAGAGCGAGATAGACAAACAGACACACAGACGGTAGGAAGCAGGGACATAAATGTTGTACTGGTGATAGTCAGCTGTGTGGTCTGAGACAAGGACGGCTGGCCGGCCACTGAGAAAGAGGTCATTACGCTCCCCACCACTGTCGGAATGGTACTCACTGCTGTAATGAGCGGCTCCAGCAAGTCTTAACTCCACAATCTGGCAGCAGCTTGGACATCACTATTCCACACGCCCTGGAGTGGTGGCGTGCTTGTGGCTCGTTTGTGGTGTGTAGTGGTTGCGTGGAGGTGATGGCGTTCCCATGCTACGTTCCACCTCACCGTCAGCCTTGAAGGTCAAGGCAGCGTGAGGATGGGGCAGCTGTACCTCAGGGGAAGTGGAAGGAGAGAAGCGGAGGGTAGCCTTCGGCGTCAAAGAGGGTGTGTCGGGCGTGGGAAGAAACACATAATAAATGCAAGAAGCACTGTGTTGGCATTTAGATCAGTATTATGGTGACTGTTGGGAGCGGGGGCGCGCGCGCCTGTGTGTGTGTGTGTGTGTGTGTGTGTGTGTGTGTGTGTGTGTATGTGTGTGTGTGTGTGTGTGTGTGTGTGTGTGTGTGTGTGTGTGTGTGTGTGTGTGTGTGTGTGTGTGCGCGTGCGTGTGCGTGTGCGTGTGTGATGCAGGAGCTGCGGCACGAGGCTGGTGGCATGGGGTGAGGGGGGTTCTGCCACACACACGCAGGGGAGGGTACTGCGTGCAGGTTGCGTGACGCAGCGTAGTGTCGTCTCGTGGCCTTGAGGAGTATTGCCTTGTGCTTGCCTTGTGCCTCGGCAGTATTTCCTGCAGGAAAAACTGTTCCACTTCTGTAATGAACGTCGGGGCGGCGGTGAAACGTGCCCGTGATGGGTCATAATGGAATCTGTTGGGATGGGGAGCAGTGCTGTGTGGAGGGAGGAGTGGGTTGTGTTTAGTGGATTGTGATGCAAATATTTGCGATCCTTATCTGTAAGAAAAATCTTTGATGTGGATGAATATGACGTCATTAGGACAGGATATGATTTTTTTTTTATATATTTTCTAATAAACGTTAATGTGACCATTTTTTTTCTTCTAACTAGGTACTGATCTCTTGGTTTTACGAGGTTACGACATTCCGCCTAGCATGAATACTAGTAAATATTTAATCGTGAACCAGTTACGACCGTAAAACAGCACGAGGTGGATGTATATCCACTTAACCGACAGTTTAGGAGAGTGGATATTTTCGCTTCAAAGATTGGCAACCACCCGGTGCAGCTGTTAGCTAGGTGGTCTTCGCAATGCCGGGATGTATCTAGGCGACCATATATAGTTTGGCAATATTGCGTAGAAGCACATGAATCAAAGTTTATCAAAGTAGTCTACCATCCAAGACTCATTGACATACATATTGCAGATAACAAACACCATGATATCTGCATCGGTTCTCCTCACCCAGTTGTACCTCGCAGGTGTATGCGAAGTGTTGTCATGTTATCGTTTATTTGTATAATTGATAAGGCAAGTATCGAGCCGTCCCGCGCCAAGACTCCCTTGCTAGCACGTTGTGAGCATATTATAGGAACTTTTCAAGGTTGCATTCAAGATCATACTCTCATGAAGCTTACCTCTGGGATTTGTAACGAAATATGTGTTACTTTTCGATGTGCACCTGTACGTAGTATTTTTAAATATTTTTTCCGTTCTGCATCACCTTGCACGAAAGGTAACGTGTGGCAACAAAATTACGTTGCGGTGCACTCTTACTGGGATGCGAAGGACCGATTTCTCATCCTTCCGTGCCAAAAAAGCAACTTTTCCTGAGTTGTTTGTGAAAAATTGCCCCTCCCTTCCCTTCCCCTCCACTTCCATCTCCACCTTAACCCAGCACGGCGGCGGTGGATCAGGGTAACTAAAGTGTGTTTAGAGGCGCCAAACACCCTACTTTGCCAGGAGGTGAAGGTCAATGCGAACCCAATAGTGTCACAGCGATCGACCATAATCACACCAACACGGACGAACATTGACAGCACAACGGAGAGGGAAAAAATAATTAATTACACACAGTTAGTTCGTGACAAATTTATGAACCGCCGCCTGCAAATAATGTCCTTGACCCCATTATGACAGCCAAACACCCGCTAAATGGCTCAGGGCTGCGCGGTGGTTTGGCAAGAGGCAACAAACACTGCATGAAATTATTAATGAGCGGCGCGTAAAAGATGTTGGGAAGAATAGCATGATGAAGCCGAGGCAGAGGTGGAGTGTTAAAGTAGTTCGATTCTCTCTCTCTCTCTCTCTCTCTCTCTCTCTCTCTCTCTCTCTCTCTCTCTCTCTCTCTCTCTCTCTCTCTCTCTCTCTCTCTCTCTCTCTCTCTTCTTATTCATGTATTCTTACACAGTCTATTGATGTGCAGTGAAGGTAGATTTATGAATAAGTGAATAATATATACAGTTGATAGATAAATAGGTAAGAATGCGAAATGATATGAGTAAATAAAAATATAGTAAAAAATGCAGAATTCAATTTGCTTTAATGCATGTTATTTATGGACGATACACTCCACAGGAACAATAATTCCATGAAACCAAATGAATTACATAGCGATAAGACCGGAATTATAGCCAGGCTTCAAGAACTCGCCTGGTTTAATGCATTGTGGCCTTGCAGTACAACGGAACGCACTTAGAGCATGCATGACTTCCTACAACTCAACTCTCTCGAGGCAGGAATATCGAGGCGCCTTCAGGACTAATTTATCCATCTGTTTATCTAGTTTTTTTTTCGTGCGATGCTCTCTACTACATATTTTCTAACGGATGGCTACTAAGCGGATATTTTCATATATTTTATTTTGTTAGCTCTTGGTCAACCTCGTGTATACGTAAAAGATTAATAAAGAATTGATCCATGAGTATATAATATTATGTGAATGATTGTGAGTAAGGTAAGCATGTGTACCTGTGGAGTGTGAGTAGCCAGCCGCTAGGGCCTCACACACTATGCATGGCTGACACAGGAATTGACTCGGCGGGGGAAGAACACAATGCGATACGACCCATTCACAGGTCATAGGGAGCTATCAACCATCAGTGGGTCGTAGTTATTTTTTCATCAATTTTTTTTTGCTGTGACAAATGTGTACAGCATTTTTGTATTTTTTGTTTCCAGTCGTTCATCTGTGTGTTTCTTTTCCTCTACACTCGTGCACCCAAATGAATGTCGTGTCTCGCCTCTTTACTTCCTTCGCCGTCACCTTGAGCCTCGTTTAGACATCGAAAAAAAAAAGAGGTTTGCCTGACAATAAAACTATGACTGATTCCAAGAAATTGCATGAACCACAACAAACAAAAAACCTAGCGTGCAGTGACAAATCCAGGAATGAGATTATAACCTTCATTTTTATATTAAGTTTTGTCATCCAGTTCTTTGGTGACACAAATAGATAAGTATGCTATTATATCAACCCCCGAGCTACAAATTCTGGAAATATTACTCCAGTTCTAGTGTTAAACAGACCCTCACTTTGACATTCCACCAGGCAGGAATTTGGCAAGACTGCGAGATAGAAGAGAAAAAAAAACTATACGAGACAAAGTTTACCTCAAATAAGACTTAGTAGCAACATAAACAATTAAAACGACTGGCGCTAAATGGTTGTCTTCGTAAATTTACTCTTTACTTTCCGGTAATCTATGCTTCAAGCCGAAGACAAACGCGAAAGGAACACAGTTTATCCTAACTTCAAAGAGCTATTGACACGATGCCTCGTCTCTTGGAAAGGTTGTTCATAATCCAATATTTTTTGTTACATTTGACCGCAGAATAAATCACCTTTTTTTTTTCAGACCTCAGACGTTTCTTTGTCACAAGGGCGAGAGATGAGTGTTGAAGTGAGTTAGTGGAATGGCGCAAGGATCAATTCTTGGACCATTAATTTTTTTCAATGAGTAATACGAGCGGATAAAGCTTGACTTGTGTGTTTTATTAGCTGCAAAGTCATTATTTATACAGAAGTGGCTGTTTAAGTGGTACTCACGGGCGTATGTTGGTCGTGGGCGTTGGTCGTGGTCTCTCGTGGCCTTGTGTTGGCACGCCGCCCAGACCAAACGTAGGTCATGGTGCGAGGACATGAAGAGGAAGGGAAGGAAAAGATAGGTCTGGAAGCGCTTTGCTGTATGTAAAACCTGCAATTAGAGTTTGGTAAGGTTAGATTATGTTAATTTTCCGCATAAGATTAATTTAAGTAAAGATTATTTTTAGACACACACACACACACACACACACACACACACACACGCACACACACACACACACACACACACACACACACACACACACACACACACACACACACACACACACACACACACACACACACACACACACACACACACACACACACACACACACACACACACACACACACACACACACACACACACACACACACACACACACACACACACACACACACACACACACACACACACACACACACACACACACACACACACCTCACATCCTCCTCCTCCTCCTCCATCTCGTCATCCTATTGCCCCTTGCCCGCTTTCCTGCCTTATCCCTGCAACTTAATTATGGTCTTGGCGTAATGGAATCATCCCGGATCAGCGGCACAGTTTGGGGACTTTGTGTGCGATGGAAACAGTGCAGACGGAGGGAAACACTGCTGCTGCCACTGTTTCTGTTTGGCTTTGAACAGGAGGGGGAGAGGGTGACGGAGGTGTCTCAGTGATGGATGAGGAAGGGATTATATTTGTTGGGCAGGAAAAGTATGTTAAGTAGAGAAAGGCTCGGGAAGGGAGAGGAAAGGGGAGGGGAGTAAAGATTGTCAGGTTGAAGGGGAGTTTGCTTCTGATTTTGGTGTTTTTGTCTAGTTTGTTGAGGGGAAGGAAGTGACGGTGATGAAGGGTGAGGGAAGTGTAGGAAAGAAGTGTAAGGGAGAGGAAGGGTGACGTTGGAAAGGGGATGTGTGATAAAAGGGAAAGGAAATGAATGAGTGAATGACCAAGAAAGGGAAAGAGAAGGAAATGGAAGGAAAGAAAAAGTGGAGTGCAAAACTGTCACTTGAAGTCTCACTCCAAAGGTTTTTCCGTTTTTTTGTGTATTGTTTGTTCTTCTTTTACTCTTAACTTTCTCCATCTTTCTTTTCTTTTATTTCTTTCTATCTCCGTGTTGTGTTTTCTCCATCTCTCTCTCTCTTTCTATTTTTATCTCTCGCGCTTTTATTTTTCTCTCGTCACTGTAAACAAAGAAGTTAGTGGCTTTCACATCCAGTAAATCGAAAAAAAGAGATATAGCCAGGAAGCGAGCGAGAGAGAGAGAGAGAGAGAGAGAGAGAGAGAGAGAGAGAGAGAGAGAGAGAGAGAGAGAGAGAGAGAGAGAGAGAGAGAGAGAGAGAGAGAGAGAGAGAGAGAGAGAGAGAGAGAGAGAGAGAGAGAAAGAGAGAAAGAGTAATGCACCAAACAAGTGATTCTTTCTATTTTCCTCTTTATCAACTTTCTATTCCTTACAATTGTTTTTTCCGCGATGTTAACTATTAGCAATGCCATTTTTTTTTGCACTGCGATGTAAAATTGTTTGCGAATTTCTCGTTTGTGCGCGGCTGGGTAATCCGAGCGTCCTTCCGCGATGGTGGTTACCTGCAATGCGTTAAATAAGTCTCGCTGAATAGTCATGAATCTCTCTCTCTCTCTCTCTCTCTCTCTCTCTCTCTCTCTCTCTCTCTCTCTCTCTCTCTCTCTCTCTCTCTCTCTCTCTCT
>JAXIVD010005996.1:25000-26094 GCA_036785275.1 Cancer borealis
TTCTCATAATATAAAGCACACAGAATCTATTAAGGATTTTCTCACAGTGATGCAAGGAACGTGTTGGTATTTTCACGTTCTGTTGCCAATTTCCTCCGCCTTTTGAAGTGTTAGTGTTGAAGGGCAGAAGCATCTCTTTTAACGAGGATCCTGTTTGAGTCCCAAGTGTCAAAGTGTCAAAGTGAACGGCTGCCGCAGCTCAGGACACGCCGAGTGGAAGGTTTAAGGTAGTTCAGTTTGACATTATTCATCTGAGTGGCTGGCATGAGGCAGTTTGGGTCAAGATGGCGGTAATGGTCGTGGTGGTGGTGGTTGGTGGTGGTGGTGGTGGTGGTGGTGGTGGTGGTAGTAATGGTGGTGATAGTGATGATGATGGCTGTCATAATGGTGGTGGTGATGCTATGAATACTGGTACTTGTGCTTCGATCTTTTCTTGACATTTTCAGTCCACCTCCCGCGCACTTATTCATGTCCCTGTTCCTCCATCCCCACTCCCTCCCCTCCACACTCCACTCCTCAACCCCTCTACCTTCACAGCTGCACTCCACTGCCCTTAAGAGCCACATTAAGGACCAATTCGTCGGCGCGGTGCTCCTCTATGAATAATTTTGTTCGCTTCCCTACGACAGGACGAGAGATGGCTGGTGTGAGGGTAGGGAAGGAAAGTTGAATGAGGGTTATGGTAAGGAAGGCTGATAAGGAGTGAGGAGTGACTATTTGAAGGTCTAGCAAAGAACATGTTACATCCTGGTGCAGCACAGAGAACAGGATAAAGAACACAGTGTTATTCTTAGACACTGCAAATTGTGCCGATGTGACCATTAGCGTGTCGTATGGGGTGTGACCAATGTACCAATCTGCCACAGAAATAAGTTAACAAGAAATTATAGCATATATGCGTGTTAATTTTGCGCCGTACGTGTCCATAAATTTAGATGAAGTATGATGAGTGTAATGAAGGCTAAGATTAATGACAGTTAGTTATCGGGATATTCTACTCACGTGTTATGGTCTAATTATGTATATCACGTCTACGTGGAGGGACTTCCTGCTCACCATTTAATGACTGCCTCGCTATACAATCTATGTATATG
>JAXIVD010005997.1:0-20000 GCA_036785275.1 Cancer borealis
AAGGTTGGGGGGTTGAGTTGGGTGTTATGAAGGGAAGAGGAGAGGAGGAGGGGAAGGAGGAGTGGGGGGTTTGGTAAAGAGAATGAAAGTGTAGTAGTGTGTGTGTGTGTGTGTGTGTGTGTGTCTGTGTGTGTGTGTGTGTGTGTGTGTGTGTGTGTGTGTGTGTGTGTGTGTATGTGTGTGTGTGTGTGTGTGTGTGTGTGTGTGTGGGGTTCGCGGTATTGATAAAGTGTTCTGGTGGGTGTAAGGAGACGTAAGAGGAAGTTTGTGGGACGGCAGGTAAAGGCAAGCAAGATGTGTGTGTGTGTGTGTGTGTGTGTGTGTGTGTGTGTGTAAATGTAGGTACGTACAGGTAAGGTAAGAAATTAAGTAAAGGTAAATTAAGGTAAGTTATAAAAGTAATACGAGTGAAAGGTCAGAGAAAGGGTTAAGAGAGGAAGGTGAGGCAGGTATAGTAATGAGTTCAGAGGTGCACAGGTGAGAAAGAGAGAGAGAGAGAGAGAGAGAGAGAGAGAGAGAGAGAGAGAGAGAGAGAGAGAGAGAGAGAGAGAGAGAGAGAGAGAGTAACGGTAGATGCAGGTGTTAGTGGACAGGTGATACGGGCGGTCTGTCGCTTGTTCTTTCGTGCCTGATAATAATAATAATAATAATCGATCTACTATATACTAGGCTTACATCCTCTTAGTGTTCCTCTTAATTTTCGGTAACCAACACACGGCATCTAGATACACACCTTCACACGCCTTCCTCCCATCCTTACCTCTAAGCCTTTATACGTGAAGGTCCCTCTGGATACACAAACGGGGATTTCAGTAGCAGGAAGCCCCGACAACATAGCTAAGTTACCCCTTGTCCCTCTCTCAATAGATCCATCCCCTTCCTCGCACCTAACTCGTTGCGCTGATTAGACAAGATGCAGAAACTCACGTCTATAGTATAATATTGGTAATGATTCTGTGTAACTCCAGCACCGAATTCTCTCAGTTTATGTGTATCAAGTCTTATGTATTTTTTTATTTTTGATTATTACTTCATAGAGGTTTGCGAGTCCGGTGTTGGTTGGTTCACGGTAGTTCTTGGTGAGAGAGGAAGCGCTCTCTCGCCAACCCTAGCATAATTACGTGATCGATAGCTACTTACTCCATGGGAATTATTTAATCACCTTGCATACAGGGTTGGAACTATACGTAACTATACTAATCTAACTTAACCTAATTTTCTAACTACCGTGGTGTTATTATCGTTAGGGATGAGAGGAAGAACGTAGATAGGAGATAAATATTTATACTTGTAGTAAATAATAGCACATCAGAACGAAACACTGGCGCGAAATCTGTATAAAATTGTGATTATCGTATAGAAGTAAAGCATTCACTCATGTACAATGTAGGAAGATTGTTTGTATTGTTGTACCGTCATTGCATAACAAGTTTGGGAAAATAAATGGGTCTTCATTGCAGTAATTATATTATTAACAGGATTTTCTTTAATAAACGAAGACTAATAATGATAATAATAACACTCACAACTAAATCCACTTCATGAGGAATTAAAACAATCCCTAAAGAATTAATCCACTAAAGTTGTGTATGATAATGATCATAACGACATGAAACAAAACAAAATATTCATTGTTTAAAATTCCCTCCAGTTCCGAAGAAACTGGTAATGAAGCAGCGCGTGAAGCCTAGAAGTTTCGAACCGCGCTATGAACCAGTGATACAAGATGGGAGGAGGAAGAGGAGCAGACGGACGGTAGTGGTGGAGGATACAGGTGGTTACAGAGCCTCACCTTCCCCTGTGGACTGTACCGTGGCTGTGGTGACGATGGAGTGATGACGTGGGGGTGAGTGGTGATGACTGAGGGAATATTACGTGTTTATTCTTTGTACGTGTGTGTGTGTGTGTGTGTGTGTGTGTGTGTTTTATAGTGAATCACATCTCAAAAATTGCTTGAAACATTGACGTTAGATGAAATGTAGAATAGAAATGCATTGTTTAGCATTTACGGATTAATTCTCTCTCTCTCTCTCTCTCTCTCTCTCTCTCTCTCTCTCTCTCTCTCTCTCTCTCTCTCTCTCTCTCTCTCTCTCTCTCTCTCTCTCTCTCTCTCTCTCTCTCTCTCTCTCTCTCTCTCTCTCTCTCTCTCTCTCTCTCTCTCTCTCTCTCTCTCTCTCTCTCTCTCTCTCTCTCTCTCTCTCTCTCTCTCTCTCTCTCTCTCTCTCATCATAATAGTAATAATAATAATAATAGTTGCCAGTGAGTGGGTCGCTATAAAGATATTCCAACATTATAATTCGTAATAACAATCAACGATAACTGTCATTTCGTATTCATATATTTTTTTAAGCTGCATGACGTATATTGATATTTTTCAGCCAAGTTTTATTATTGTCAATGTAAAATTATAGGCGGCGAGTGTAATAATGCAGCGTGAACTGAGTGCGTTTAAAATTTTTGATGTTTACTAAGTAGCTTGTTTGTATAAGTGATTGTTGTCTCGTTATCATCAGAAAACTTTACTTTCACCTCCGGGTTAATAGACGTAGAAAAAGAGGTATAAGTATAGACTATTATCGTTTCGCTTCCCTTGAATTGGATTACCATAACATAAACGTAACCTACCCCAACAACCTTAACCTAACCATAACTTAACATCTGTGTGGACTTAGAATTTGAGGCATCTATCAGATATTTAAAGAGCCTCTGTGGCCAAACTAAGACCGTCCCCCAAATAAAACCACCACAAACGTGTTATACATTACGTACCTTATATCTGCATAATTACTGCTGGGATGATATCGATATAAATTTTACATCGATATCGTCCCAGCAGTAGTTATGCAGATTTACAGGTAGTTTGATCGATAGATGATACACTCCCTCCCTGCTTGTTCAATCCCTCCCCATCTATCAGCACCTCCACCATGCATATACTCCTTCACACTATCCTATCCTTCCATCTCACTCCTTCACCCTATCCTTCCATCTTACTCCTTCACCCTATCCTTCCATCTCACTCCTTCACCCTATCCTTCCATCTTACTCCTTCACCCTATCCTTCCATCTCACTCCTTCACCCTATCCTTCCATCTTACTCCTTCACCCTATCCTTCCATCTCACTCCTTCACCCTATCCTTCCATCTTACAACTAGCCTTCCTCTCCTCCCTTAATAGCTTTTGAGAAAATTAGAACGAAATCTATTTTTTGAAGAAAAAAAATACGATTTAATTTTACTGCGTAATTATTATACATAGAACAAATATTTATAATGACAGTTGTAGAGTTTAATTAGGTCTAATAGATGCTGCAATGATATTTCCAATATCTTAAATAGCATCCGAGAAAATTAGAACGAAATCTCTTTTTTGGAGAAAAAAAAAATGGTTTAATTTTACTACGTAATTATTATACATAGAACAAATATTCATTATGTCAGTTGTAGAGTTTAATTAGGCCTATCAGATGCTACAATGATATTTCCAATATCTCTAATAGCTTCCGAGAAAATTAGAACGAAATCTATTTTTTGGAGAAAAGATACGATTTGATTTTACTGCGTAATTATTATACATAGAACAAATATTCATTATGACAGTTGTAGAGTTTAATTAGGTCTATCAGATGCTGCAATGATATTTCCAATATCTTTAATAGCTTCCGAGAAAATTAGAACGAAATCTATTTTTTGGAAAAAATATGATTTAATTTTACTGCGTAATTATTATACATAGAACAAATATTCATTATGACAGTTGTAGAGTTTAATTAGGTCTAATAGATGCGGAAATGATATTTCTTATATCTTAAATAGCCTCCGAGAAAATTAGAACGAAATCTATTTTTTGGAAGAAAAAAAATACGGTTTATATATACTGCTTTATTATTATACATAGAACAAATATTCATTATGTCAGTTGTAGAGTTTAATTAGGTCTATCAGATGCTGCAATGATCTTTCCAATATCTCTAATAGCTTCCGAGAAAATTAGAAGGAAATCTATTTTTTGGAAAAACAAATACAATTTAATATTACTGCGTAAATATTATACATAGAACATATATTCATTATGACAGTTGTAGAGTTTAATTAGGTCTATCAGATGCTGCAATGTTATTTCCAATATCTCTAATAGCTTCTGAGAAAATTATAACGAAATCTATTTTTTGGAAAAAAGATACGGTTTAATTTTACTGCGTAATTATTATACATAGAACGAATATTCATAATGACAATTGTAGAGTTTAATTAGATCTATCAGATGCAGCAATGATATTTCCAATATCTCTAATAGCTTTCGAGAAAATGAGGAGGAAATTTATGTTTTGGAAAAAAGATACGGTTTTATATTATTGCGTAATTATTAGTCATAAAACAAATATTCATAATGACAGTTATATAGTATACCCTATCCTTCCATCTCACTCCTTCACCCTATCCTTCCACCTCACTCCTTCACCCTATCCTTCCATCTTACTCCTTCACCCTATCCTTCCATCTCACTCCTTCACTCTATCCTTCCACCTCACTCCTTCACCCTATCCTTCCATCTTACTCCTTCACCCTATCCTTCCATCTCACTCCTTCACCCTATCCTTCCATCTCACTCCTTCACCCTATCCTTCCATCTCACTTCTTCACCCTATCCTTCTATCTCACTCCTTCACCCTATCCTTCCATCTTACTCCTTCATCCTATCCTTCCATCTCACTCCTTCACCCTATCCTTCCATCTCACTCCTTCACCCTATCCTTCCATCTTACAACTAGCCTTCCTCTCCTCCCTTAATTTAATTCTCATACTTTTTTTTTCCCCACAAACTCTTCACTCTTCTTTCTCTCAATACGACTAAACCACCTCAATGTAATTTTTTTTCTTCAATCACTTTGGGGTAAAAAAAAAAACACATAATGACCAACCATTTTGTTTGCTTTAATGTGTTGACACAAAAAAAAGATAAAAAATGTACACAGCTACAAACACCATCAACTCTGCAGCATGACTGGGTCTCTCACACCAACTTTAGGGAGAATAAAATCACATCTTCCATCTGTCTGTCTGTCACAAGTTTCCCCCTGGTAATAAAACATCAAGAATCTGTAATTTTCCCCAATGTTCCCTTTCACAAGTTTCTTCCTGGCACCAAAACATAAACATAAAGAATTGTGTTGTGTTTCCCAACGTTCCCTTGTGTCATTTTCTTCCCTTGGTTTAAAATTGTTGGTAAAAAAATATTGATATAATTCATTTATTGTGAATGGTCTCAACATTGAATAATTTTTTCTAGTTTTAATAGTTTATAATTTTTCTTATTTAGTTATAATTTCTCCCTGGCATTAAGCAAGTCAATAATCCATTGTGTGGAAGACTACATGCTTTCAGACATGTGACAATTTGGTCGATTCCCTTCATTAAGATTTTAGAAATATTATTCATTAATGAGCTGCATCCTGTCTAGCAAACTGTGTCCAGCTGAACCAACCTTCACAGCACACCAGTCATGCTACGTTTTGCTTCTAAACTTGTACAATAAATATCAACCAGTCCATAGAACTCTTCCATGTTTACAATAATAATTCCATGTGACTACACCTGAAGGTAAGCCTCATTAACAAGCAGGTGAACCTCCCATCCATCCATCCATCCATCCAGCAGGTGTTCATTACCAGTACAGTGTGCAAGGGGAATGATAATGTGCACTTAACACTATCATAACGCTATCATTAAAAGTGGAAAAACCATAAAACGTGAACAAAACAATCCTACAGTGCCTATGTTGAGGACACTCGGCCCTTCCTTGAACCCTGTGTTACTGATCTCGGCTTGACGTGCCGATGGAATGAGCAAGACAGTTATGTACAGGTTGTGGGTGACGGCTATGTGATAACTATTAACTCTTCTGGATTCCTTGAAGTAATGTGAGCTGTTAATCGTAGTCCAAGGAGGAACTTGATGACTAGACACACTATGCCTTCATGCACGTGTGTGTGTGTGTGTGTGTGTGTGTGTGTGTGTGTGTGTGTGTGTGTGTGTGTGTGTGTGTGTGTGTGTGTGTGTGTGTGTGTCATTGCTTGCTTGCTTGCTCAAAATCATTCTAATATACACCTTCATTCAGCCATCTAATACAATTATAATTATTATCCCTCCATTACAGTCAATAAATATGATTCTTTACACATGACAAAAGTTGATTACAAGTTGAATAACATCAATATTGAGTAGCTGTATTTAAAATAACATAGTATCTGGTTACTACAAAACAGGAGAATGACTATCAATGTCCATTTCCAGTTTGAAGTGAAGTTAAAATATTATCAGGATGTTGTTAGTTATTGATGTCGTGTTACTTAATGAACAAACTATCATTGGTGTTTGTTCAACTTAACTCACTGTCAAAACATCAATGAACACAAGAAAAGTATAAAAATATCTTTCAAATTTTTCAATCTCATGTCAAGTATTACACTCAGATGTAAATTTTGACACTTATTTTTAAAAAAGTATTAAGAAAGTGGGAAGTAAATTTTTCAGTATCCATAAAAAAACACTACAAATTCAGTTAAGACTACGATCTGAAATGATTAAGAAGGATATTCGTAAAGTTACTATATTTCTTACATTTAAATGTCATTCCTCAAAACTAAGGCAACTGTCCCTTACTCATACTTGAAGGTGACATTCATAGAAACTTTACTCTATGGTCATCAATAATAAAATTGATCATGTATATACACAAAAAAAAAATTAAAATAAAAAAAAAATTTAAAAATAATCAATAAATATTACATTAAAATAACAAGTGCCAAACCATCACACAATGTTTAAAAAAGAAAAAAGAAATAAATGAATAAATCTGCACAATTAATACAGAGTTGCCATAAGTTCAGGCGTCAATGTTAGTTTTAATAATTCAATGGAGTTACAATTGTTTCCAAACGTGAAATATGAACCAGACTTGGCAGGAGAATTTCTGATGTGTACTCCCCACCATGTGTGTGTGTGTGTGTGTGTGTGTGTGTGTGTGTGTGTGTGTGTGTGTGTGTGTGTGTGTGTGTGTGTGTGTGTGTGCTTCAGTAATTTTTTACATTCAATTTCTTCTCCCCAGAACTTGACAAATTACAGTTGATAAATTACACTTATTCTCTTCCATTACATTTAGCAAAAAAGTATTCAAATACTGAATTATACAATTAATTCAATATCTTCATAATAAGTTTCTTCCAATAAGTATTAATAAGTCTTAAACGTAATTAAATCTGCATAAAATTAAATAAAAGAAAATATTAAACACATATACAGATAAAAATTTTATGTCCATAAAATAAAAAATATATATTCATATATATATATATCATACATAATGTGCATCAAACCATAACATAAGCAAACTTAAGGTGATGGGGTGATAAGCTACTTGGGTATAATTCCTAACACATGTGCTGTGCTCCTAAACCTTGGGCAGTGTAGGTACAGTACCCACCACTGGACTGAGTACCACCACACCCACACTCTCCATGGCCGGGCACACCACCCTCCTGCCCTGCCACTCACCCGGGTCAATGAAAAATTAAAAGGCTGGACTTGCAACCGTCTGGGAAATGGGTCACGTGAAGACTGCCAACATGGTGATAAAGGTAATGACACTGAGTTTGCATCTGTATTGCATGACAGCTAATGATTTTGTTCTTGTGGCGCCAATATAAAGATGCTTAATAAACACCAACATTGAGTTATTTACATAATTCATCAACAGTAGTACGTTGTTTTCCTATCATAGTGTCACTGTACAATCGGTAAAAAGATCATCCGTTCCCCCTAATTTTGTTTTAAAGCTTAATAGGTGGAGTGTGGCTGTTGGTGCATTACTTGATACTGAAATATATAAGTTAGAATTGTATGGTTATGTATCACAACCACATGTGCAACCCAGCCAACACAAGCTTTCTAGTACAGGGGTCAAGATGATACTTTTACTCACTGCACGTACCAGAATGACTAAACGTATTCAAGATTTCCTCATAATAACATACTTGATAAGAGTCATTCCTGTAAGCGAACCTACACGTCCTTAGCTCTCTGACATTTATGTATACATTAATCCAGTTACAAGTACATACTTCTGAATATACAGTCGTTGGAGCAGGTAGACCTTATACTTGCTGACTCATGCATGTACTTCTATCTCTCTCTCTCTCTTTTGCTCTCTATGTCTCTCTATTGCTCTATCTCTCTCTCTGAACCATGCATTACACACACACTTATCCCCCTTCCTACTACTACACCACTTGCCACCCTCACATACTCCATTCCCCAGCAGCAGCAGCAGCAGCGTCGGGGGCAACAGAGGGCAGTGGTTTGAGGAACTAGTGCTCGCCACACTCTCCCCGGCCCTCGTCCCCAGGTGGTGTGCCTCAGTAGAAGAGGAAGAAGCGATGCCGGGAGTTGTGGGGGACCTGGTGCCACTCCCTCTTGGCATGGACGTACTGAAGGATGGCCCGCATGCAGATCAACATGCCTGCAAGGTGAGGAGGTGAGGTAAGGTGAAGTGAAATGAAAACCAGTTGATCACACACAGTAAGATATTGTTTAAGTATGTACTAGGATGAAATTGCTGCTGTACAAATCTGCTTTCTTGTTTCCCCATCTACAGGAAGGAGAGGAGCAGCAGGCAAGGTGGTTTTGTAAATATAACAGTGAAGAGGAAAGGTCTGAAAGCTGAGTCAAGAACAAGAGTAATGGCAAGAGGTGAGGAGCACATTATATACATTGTCCCACGCTGTGTGGTGGATGCGGCGCGATAATGTACTCACAGACACATTACTCAGCAATCCCAAGTTGTCTTCCCTGATTTTCCTGGCCGATACTCGTGGATTGCGTTCAACTTCAAGATGTACCACTCTCAGGGTCACAGGGAAGTTTTGCAGGTGTATCCTGGTGGTTTCTTCTTGGCGGGTATTTTGTTGCCGTCGAGTATCAACCAAACGTCTTATGGAGAGCTGAAATGGCTGCGATGTCATTCCGTGACAAGATCTGGTAGTGCACCATTGTCCAGGAAAAACAGCTAAACAGCAGACTCATTGCAAGCCAGTCTGGGATGGTGGCGCAGGAGGACAGCAACAAAGTGCCCACTGTTCAGTGTGATTGACAAGCGCCTATCACTTCTTTCTGCCTTTGGAAGTTGCATGACACCCAAGCTGAGATGCCAGATGTGTAATAATTCAATTTAAAGCACCTGATGCCCGCCAAGGAAAGCACGCGCGTTTTGATCCTTCAAATGGATACCATGGTCTCCGGCGATAATGTTCATGACGAGCACTGTATATAAGTCAAGTCTAGCAGGAGCAACACATAGAGCAGTTGTTGTTGGACAGATTCATCTCTGCCATGGTCAGTCTAACAAGTCACGTCTGACTACCAATATGCTGGCTTGAGTTCGATCCCGGACGAGAGCAGATGTCACCCAGTTGTTCATCCCTCTTACCGGGTTGGTCGATAAATGGGTACCTAGGGAAACCTGGGGAAGTTAAACACATTTTAAAGGATTAATTTCCACCACAGGCTCAAAGACCAATGTGACGGGAGATGAGCGCCCGCAGGTATAGCGTGTGCCCCACTTTACCTTTACCTTACACAGAGTACATACTAACCATGTTTCTCACCAATCACTAACTACTTTGATTCTGGGATCTGTATTGGAAAGAATTCTCTTCTGCCAATAGTGCCACCACCACATCTATCTATCTTGTCCCAGAGGAAGAGTTTTTTGCTGCATGAATACTTTAGAAGGAACCAATTATCTTATACCACTTAGATCACAGTGTTTGTGTCATCACACATCATTCTGGTAAATACTAATCGTTTTCATGAGGAAGATGGCAGTACTGTGGCTAAAGATGCATCTCGTTTTAGTGAATATGATAATGTTCCTCAAGGTTTGGATAGGTTTGCTATAGACATAAGAGGTATTTGTAGGTGGGAGTGTAATGGTGATGCCACTATAACAACACAAACAATTAAAGAGGTACACGATATACATGAGACAACAGATTAAATTTAAATACTAATCGATCTATCTATATACCAGGGCATCATACCACAAAAAGAGGAGTAGCCAACACAAGCACTGTAAGAAACATCTTCTATAGGGAACTGGCAGTCGCAAGTGGGCTTTTTTTTTATAACGTTTTGTATTGCCCTTGACCGGTTCTCCAATAGCATTAAAAAAAAAAAATTTCTTTTAAACTGCACACACATACACCCCTCTCCCTTACCCCCTGACCCCTCCATGAGAAGAAATCATCCTCCCCACCACAACACAAGGTCAGGTCATCCACACACAATGGAGTCCCTGACCACATATCACTCCAAACACTCCTTTCCTATCCCACAGAAAACCACACCTCAGTGCCTCGTGATACTTACCAAGAGCCATGATGAGCCACAGGAGCCAGGTGTTGGAGTCTGCCACTAGGTCTGTGGAGTGCCTCACAATCACTGCCCACTTGGCCAACGACAGGCCAAATCCGGCCAGCGCACCGGTACGACCTGCAACCGTGTGGCAGAAACACAACAGCAACACAAAGCCCACCCAGTTGAACACGAATGCAGCTGTTGGGAGAGAGTTTTGTTTAGGTATAATATCCTTCTAGTATGTGTATGATTTTTTGTATTATCATCATTATCCTTGTAGTATGTGTATGAAAGTATGAAGTGATGAGAGTAATGGGAAATGAAAAGAATTGATATGCAGTATGAGTGGAAGGGATTATGGGTGAGATGTTAGAGTACAGAGGAGAGACTGTGATCGAATGGGAAGAAGGGAAAGTATTAGAGGCAGAAAGAACACTGGACAAAGACTATTATCATTCCAGTCTAGAAAGGGAAAGGTAGTAAAAATTAGTATGAAAATTTCAGAGCTGTCTTAAATATGAAAGGTCTATGGAAAAATTGTGATTGATGTAGCAGTGTGGAGAAAAAAAAATGGCCCCATTTTTAACATTAAATATAAAAAGAGAAAAATCCTGAAACCAGACCAATAAGGGTGACACACCATGACAGTAGTGCAGTAATAGAATATCAATGTTATGGGTGAGTGAAGACATAAAACAAATTCCTGCTGAATGTTATGGCTGAAAACAAAAAGCTGTCAAGTAACCAAGTGACCAAGGCAACTACAACATATTTTTCTTCCTTTCCTATCTAAATTTAGCCCAAAATGGAATGGGGATGGTTTTCCTACTTGATCAGTGACGTAATTTATTAGGATGTGACGCACTGACAACACAATCTTATCAATACAGGATTTTCTTAATGTAAAACGCATTTTTTATATCTAACAAAACATATACCAAGACACCTTAATTATATTTCATTGCTGATGCCTTAATTTTAACTAGACATATTATATCCACCTAACTTGAAACTATCCTTAACTTCACAGAACAAGCAGTAAGGCAACAAAGTGCCAAGCTGATGTCTGTTGGAATACCTATTATGAAAACTTTTAAATGTCTAAGCCAATTTCTACAAAAACTTGCGCTTCTGTGAAAATAAAAAACAAAACACTTCAAGAAAAAAAATTGACTCCCTATCCCTCAGTTTAAGCTTAAGTTCCCAATTCAGTGACAACATTCTTCCTTTCCCATTGCACCTTGAAGTGGCTGTAACATCATCAATGACATTCTAAACTGAACCCTCACCTCTTCACCTGCCTCATACCTTATCCACAACACATCAATATCCTACTCAATCTACACTTACATTCACCTTTCATCTTTTAACAATCACAACAGCATAACTTTCCATCTACACACACACACACACACACACACACACACATACACACACACACACACACTCACCAGCAAAGGCCACAAAGAACATGAAATCTGTGCCCAGGAGCTGTTCCTCGGCAATCTCCGCTGTCTCCGGGTCAAGTCCGCCCAGGGAGGAGACTCTCAGTACTCGCATGGCACCCCCGGCGGCACCGGCACCACCACCACCACCACCACCACCACCTCCTAAGGAACTGCCCCCGCTCAGAGCTCCACCACCCTGAGGAGAAAAACCATTAGGAATTCCCATACTTGCCCTTGGTGCCATTACTAAAGCTACATGATGGTAAATTTATTCAAAATCTAACATGTTCCTCACTGGATCATTTATTTTGTAACTTGAAGAAACATAAGGCATTTTTTCTATATATAGTGTATGTGGATGGACAAAACATTAATGTATTGGGATAGAAGATCAATTGCAGGCTGTTAATGCATTTGAATATCATAAGCAAACAGTAACAAAACCACTAGAGAAAACATAGAGCATCTCTTATTTATATATATAGTGTATGTGGGTGGACAAGATATTAATATATTGCGATAAGAGACAAGTTGGAGATTACTAATACATTTGAATATTATAACAAAACATAACCTCACCCTTAGAGAGCCACACTTACATGACACAGAGGCAGCGGGAAGTCCTCGGCAGCCTCCAAAGCCTTCAGCCTCTGCACCTCCTCATAGCTGGGAGGCTGGATGTCCGATGGGGAGTCAGGGGAGAAGGCTGTCACGTCTAGTCCATCCTCGAAGCCTTCCCTCGGGTCTGACTCCGCGTAAGGGGGCGGGGCATGCATGTCTGGCTTAGGGGGCGGAATGTCCTCTAGATTCCCCGAGGCTGTGGTGCTTGTACTCCCCTGCTGTGGCTGTGCCTGTCGAATGTAATAATGATAATAATAATAATTGTGGATGTGGTATGATTTAGCTTGGTTACTGGACTACCTAATTGATATACACACAAACACAGTTGATTAAAGTATCTATGGTAATCTGTATGTACTGTTTAAATTAGTTCTTATACTAGGAAAAATACATTTGTGGATAATTAATTAGTTTAGGTTTAAAAATGAACTAAAAGCATCAGGATCTGTCATTGGTTTTTAGTTTTTTTTCTTCTTCACTTCAAAACGTCCTGAGATAATATTTAGCAAAGTAAACAAGCACATCAGCTTTCTTTAACCTTACGCATTGATAACATAAACAATGATTCAAGGTTTATCATATTAGTGATGACCAAGAAAAAAAATAAATAAAGTTGTGTAGTAGCAGGCAAACCTACCTTGAAAAAGAGTTACTGAATCACTTAATTGGCTAGCAACAAAATCAAAATATAAGTGAGAAGCTGATTATAGTTGACTAATAAACCAGCGACAGAAATAAACTATAAACGAATGACTCAATGATACACTAACAACAAAATCAAAGCTAAGTATAAATAACTACAACAGGAGTAAACTATAAATGATACGCTAACAACAAAATGAAAGCTACATATATGTGATGACAAGTTAAAACCTCCATTCCCAAGACTTACCGAGTACTCTGGGGGTGGACCACTGCCCACCGCTCCCTCCTCTCCACAGTTCTCTGCCGATGGGGATGACATGCTCTCCGATTGGTCCTCCTCTGATTGTGGAACCTGTAATGATGAAAACTTAATCATCACATTTATTTTCTAAAACAACGAGTGTATCGAGTCAAAAGAATTAAGATTAATATGATATGTGACGTCGACTCTTTAAACTAGTCTTCTCATGGAGGGTTAAGGGTTAGGTTAGGTTACAACAAGAAATCTGGTTTGGTTAATTTTTAAACATAAAGAAAATCAGGCAAACAGAGTTGGCCACAGAAAGGTGACGGGCCAGTGGTTGACCTTCACCCGAAACTATAACATTCCTAAATTCAAGTCAAGCCGGTTCATAGTTTTTCCAGCCATAGGTAACACTCCAGTTTCCCTCCTTAGTCATTTCAACCTTAGTTAAAATTTCAGCTTCCCTCCTTAGTCATTTCAGCCTTAAAATGACAATCCAGAGACAAGCCAATATCACATCTCTAAAAATACTCTTTTCTGCACCACGATTGTTAATTATTAGTATAGTCTCCCTTCACCTGTACTCAATGTTAAGACTGACTATATTACAAGAAGAACTGGATAAATTCTAGGCTAGCCAGTGATGAAGTTTGATTATATAGAAAGTAAAATAAATTGTAACTATGTACTGATGCACCACTAACCAGAACTAGATAACAGGGAGCGAGGAGGAGCTGGAATTATAAGTTGAATTAAGAAAAAAAATCGGTAAAATTTTACATCTTCACCATAATGGCGTCTGTTTACGAAATAAAATAGCATCTGCACCTCGTCCAACTCCCTACTTATGGTCATAGAGAACATTTGATAGCTTCTAAATTAACCTAATCCAACCTAACCTAAATTAACCAAACCTTAACCTACATTGACAAATAACAGAATCTTGTTCATACCAAACTAAACTTTACTTTCCTAAGACAAGGTCTCACATAAAATATTGAATATCTTACAAACTAAGAACTTACGACGTAAACGTAATTAAGAAAACTTTCTCAAAATGCACCAAGTTATGCAAAAATATAACCATGAATTATCTAGAAAGTTCTGATGTAGATGTAAAATAACATCAAAAAATCTTCACTCCCGACTGTGAAATTTGAGCTCGTTCAAGACCCGCCATGTTATTTTGTTGATTGGTTAACTTTCTATTGACACTTTCTTTTTTTTCCAAATCGACCTAACCTAACTAACCCTAATGAAACCTAACTATATCTAACCTAACCTGACCTAACCTTACGTACCTGAATTTAAACATTAAGAAGAATAGATACAAAATAATTTCCATTTACACATACACAAAAAAATTTATAAAAAAAATAAAGACATACACTATGACACCACAAATCCACACTGAAAAAGACATCAACAAAACAAATAAACACAATAAAAAAAAAAACATTAATAAAAAAATAAGTTACCAAATCGATGTTTTGTCAAATTAAGTAACAACAATTTCATAACAATTTAGTGAACCTTGTGCCACGGAGACCACGATATCGAGCCTGCTGGGTAATGACTAAATCTTATCACCTCCTTGCTTATATCACCACAAAAATATTTACGTGTCGTCTAGTAAGTGATAAGCTTATAAACATTCGACCTTCGCCTACCCATCACACCCTTACATATTTAAACTCCTTAATTATACCTTTCAGAAGTACTAGTACTATTAATACTGTACCTAATGGCTGTGTGCTACTTACTGGTTGATAGCGTATGGAGGAGGGCATGATAGGTCCCCCAGATAACGGGAAACTGGAAGGAAATGAAGTGATAGAACTGTGTTGTTTTCCTGTGTTGTCGATTTCTAGGGAGGACGAGGCAGTTGTCCATTAAGAGTGAAAATTATGTTATTTTGATCTTTAATTTGTATATTCTATATATATAAATATTAGTTATAATTTTCTTTCATATTAGTTTGTGATAGAATGCATGATTTTAGCTATGAAATGGCTGTGAAAATATTTTACTAGTGCGTTCGAATAGATAGCGTTGACTTTGGCTTTGGATTTAGACAAGAATATAATATTTTATAGTTTAGTAAAAACTTACAGCAATTTAGATTAACGATGAATATATGAATTTAGAAAAAGAATTTAAGTGTTCGTAATTGTTTATTATTCTTAGAACGAGCAATAGGTGTGATAACCTAGACAGTAGTCAGTCCTTAAAGAAGTAGATGGGATACTAATTTATTTAGTGATAAGGCGAAACTGCTGGAAACTATTACTAACTGGATATAAGGGGATACTGCTGGAAACTATTACTAACTGGATATAAGGGGATACTGCTGGAAACTATTATTAACTGGATACAAGGAGAACTTGCTGGAAACTATTACTAACTGGAAACAAGTGGACACTACTGGAAACTAATTCAAATCAAGGAGAGACTGGTCAAAACACATTAAACCGAGCTTAATTCAGACCCACATAAAGGAATAATACATTTAATACAAAGGTAAACCTATTTGTCATTGTTTTTACTAAGGTAAGTAATTATCAAAGTAAGGTAACTATAAAGAGTGGTAGATACAGGATGTATTATATGTAGATGAAAATTGCATAGTAAAAAGATAAACCGCAGAGAAAATTACCATCAAGGTCATTTCATATGGTAGTACATAGTTAGGTGTGAAAAATAAATATCAATAAAATTTCTACTTGGTTAACAATAGTAGAAGGATAATTGGGCAAGTAGGCAATTACATAACAATCACTCCGCTGCCACACTATTGTAACAACATTATCCTGACAGCTACACTTAACACAAGGAATATACAGTGACCTAATACCATACTACCACTACCTGAAAGCTTACACATATATCTTCCACTCCCCACTATCTATATACAGTAGCTACTATCTATAACCCAAGTACTAGCATCTATTAAGCTTCAAACACACACGTATCAGACCATAGGAACAAGGCAGTCATATAACACAGACTTTCTTGTATTCCTACATCTCTTCCTCTCCTATCGTTTATCATCTACACTAACATCATCGACCTTAAAGTATAGAAGGGTGGAACATTACCCTTGCACTCAAACACCGCGACAATGACATAGTTGATGGCGTTGCTAAGATGGACCCTCTCGGACGTAAACATGAACCCTTTCCCTCTGCTTCTCTTTATATTCAAACCACTCATCGTCTCAAACACTTGCTACTCCACCTAAGACATAATAATACATGATCCTCTATGTATAACTATCATAAATTTATACCGATGTATATTCTTCCCAGCAGTTATAGTTAAGAAAGACGTCCCGACTTTTCTATAGCACCATAAAGATTTGTATCCTCAAGGACTTTCATTATCCTACTCAAAAATTTCCTATTGATACACTGTTTTATAAATGTATGGACGTACTACGTGTTATATATAAAATCATATCACATTTATGAAGGTAATAAATGCATAATATACATATACTAAATCCTTAAACATGATATTATTGCAAACCAGACAATGATAGCAAGTCTAGTCTGGGTCGTGTCTGGCAACTTTTCTCAGCTGACCTTCGGCATCCCCACAGCGCCTCCAGTGACTAACAAACAGTGGCGGGAGGTGGTTGTTACTGCAGAACGTGAAGCTTTGTGTTATGTTGCCTTGGGTATCCTATTAACGGCAACCATGACCACCTCCAGCCAGCGGGAGAGCCAGAGACTCTTTGACTACTTCTCCATCATCGGCCTTAGTCCCGATGCTGGGCTGGATCCTGATAGATTGCAAGGTAAAACACCATTGATTTTGTCCTGGGCGAAGAGAATCATGCCCGCAGAACACGGCCATTTAGTGGAGAGAGAGAGAAAGAGAGAGAGAGAGAGAGAGAGAGAGAGAGAGAGAGAGAGAGAGAGAGAGAGAGAGAGAGAGAGAGAGAGAGAGAGAGAGAGAGTATTTCCTAAGGCCCCCCACAGAACCATGGTCATCTCGGGTAACAAGAAATACAACTCACAAAGGCGTGGACGAGGAGAACGAAAGAGAGAGAGAGAGAGAGAGAGAGAGAGAGAGAGAGAGAGAGAGAGAGAGAGAGAGAGAGAGAGAGAGTATACAGTTATATTATGTACATACTTAATCTTTTATTTCCTTATTACTTTATATTGTTTGTTCACTACGCCTTTGTCTGATTCCTCGCATTTCGCTGTGTGGATGGAAGGACAATGTTTACAAATGTTTCCTGTTTTTCTCGCTTTGTGTGTGTGTGTGTGTGTGTGTGTGTGTGTGTGTGTGTGTGTGTGTGTGTGTGTGTGTGTGTGTGTGATATAATAATAATAATAATAGTTTAGTTTGCCTGCCTCGTTTCGCGTGTTTATATTCTTTATTTTAGTATTCATAGAAAGATTAATGTGTTTAAAATTTATAGGAAAGAATGTCCCCCTTCTCTCTCTCTCTCTCTCTCTCTCTCTCTCTCTCTCTCTCTCTCTCTCTCTCTCTCCATGCAAATTACTTCTAGACTAATAGCAAGGAAGACAAGTGAAAATAAACACTTAAGTAAATATAAATGATAAAAACGTATAGATTTAACAAAGAAAATAGCTTGTAAGATGACAATGACAATGAGGAAGTTACGTGCATATACATAAAAAAGATTAACTAATACGTAATTGAAGGAAATTATGAGGAGTGTATGATACGTTAGAAGAATGTGTGTGTGTGTGTGTGTGTGTGTGTGTGTGTGTGTGTGTGTGTGTGTGTGTGTGTGTGTGTGTGTGTGTGTGTTTCTAAGCAGGTCACCGAGAAATAACATCAATATCTTGACAACCTTGAGTGAGTGAAGGCTGATTTTATTTAATTTTTGTTATGTTTTTTTTCGAATTTCTTCGTTCGCGTGTATTAAGCAGGTTTAGTAGAAGGTATAATCCGTGTATAATTGTATATATCAGCCATGCATATCCATACACATTTGAGTATGAATTAAAATAAGTATGTGTTTGTATGTGTGTGTGTGTGTGTGTGTGTGTGTGTGTGTGTGTGTGTGTGTGTGTGTGCGTGTGTGTGTGTGTGTGTGTGAGTGATTGTTTTCAGATTGAACTAAAAACGAACACATATCCTTCCATAGAAGATGAATAAATATAAAATTAGTTAGTAAATAAATTAACAAATTATTATTCGGTTTGTAAATCAGTAAATAGTATCGTTTTACTCGTAATTATCAGTTCTTACTAGTATTTAAGTCATGTCATTTGAGAAGTAATGAGGAATCACTTTATAATTTCATGTAATTTACCTGTTATTTAATTTGTAACCTTCATGAGTTGTATTTAAATCAACCACGTGTGTATGTATGTGTGTGTGTGTGTGGGGCGGGGCACTCTAAACAGTTATATATAAGATTGATAAGTAATTTGAACGTGTGCGGGATGTTACATTATTTATTATCATCTGAGAGGATGCTACGTCACCATCCGTCCTTGCTTCATGTTCTAACAATGCCGTATGACCCCTGATCTCTAGCTCTTAAATTATTAGCATTAATTCACTTACTCTAACGGTGCTTTGCCTTGGATTAAAAAAAATATATATATAAGTCCACGATAGGCTTTTGTTTTTACGAACATGCTAATAATAGGCTGAAAATATGGAGGAATTTATCGGTGAAAATCATTTGCTATACTCTTAAAATGGAATCTCCACTTTTTTTGTACATTGAACTGGTCGGCTGAAAACAGTTAGATTAATAATAAAGGTATAAATTCCTTGTATTTCAAAGGGAAAAAAGTGGAAACAACATTGCTTATTATATGTAGGAGGCAGAAAATTATCCTGTCAAGAATTTTATGTTATGCCAATGTTATGTGATGTGTTTGGGACGTTATAGCCTGCAAATGTTATACAGAATCAGCATTGTAACGATATATCTCATCATGCCCTTACGTTAACGAGACTGTTATGGCCGGCTGGAATGTGTGGTGGAAGGGGGGGGAGGGAGAGAGGGTGGTTAGAGATTTTCACGAGGTAGAGGGAGGAGGAGGAGGAGGAAAGGGATAGAAGAGGCAGTGGGGGAGTGGAAGGAGTGGAAGACGGTCATGCATCGATTTCAATACATTAGGAGAAGGATAGAAGGTGTTTTGGTTACTCTGTATACGTGTTTAGCTTATTCTGCACCTAACACCATTGTATTTCCTAGCCTAACCTACCTAACATTATGTAACCTAACCTACCCTACCTAATCTAACCTAACCCAGCCTAACCTATCTAACCTAACCTAACCTAACCAAACCAAACCAAACCAAACCAAACCAAACCAAACCAAACCAAACCAAACCAAACCAAATTTAACCTAACGTAATCTAATCTAACCTATCCTAACCTCACTTAACCTAACCTAACGAAACTTACTGCCATACCTATCTATCTTGAATTAACTACTGGAAATACTCGTTGTAAATGGTAATAATACTGATGATAACGATCTCATTCCAACATATACGAAAAAAAATAGCGAATCTGAATAATTTTGAAACGAGACTTAGTTAAGAAAATATTTCATCCTCAACATAATTCAACAAGATTAAGTTGTATTTTTACTGTATTTACACAACTAACTTGAGGTGAAATATAGA
>JAXIVD010005998.1:2500-15000 GCA_036785275.1 Cancer borealis
AAACTAAATAAGAAAATCTTGCACCCTTTCAACCAGACTTTTATCTTATTTCCAAAACACACACACAAATAAATAAAAAAATTCGAAATATAATTATTAAAAAAACACCAACTTTAATTAAAAAAAAAAAAACAGTAAACCACCCAAACAAAATACACACAAAAACAACAACAAACAAACCAACTCTAAATATTTATGATGTGAAATAAGACAAAAAAAGGTGAAAAAATACATGAAAAAATCCAAGTGAGCGAGAAAAGAGGTGATGCTGAAGACACGGGAAGGAGAGAGAAGCGAGTGTGTGATAAGAAGATAAAGCGACGCGGCGAAGTTAGATGCAATCGAGACAGGTTCTTCCTCTTCCTTGGAGCCTCGATTCACTTGCATGTTTTATAGCAAGGTGAGCAAGGGAAGGAAGGGAGGAGGAGGAGGAGGAGGAGGAGGAGGAGGAGGAGGAGGAGGAGGAGGAGGAGGAGGAGGAGGAGGAGGAGGAGGAGGAGGAGAAGGAGGAGGAGGAGGTGGAGAAATAAAGGAAAGGAATGAAGAAATGAAGACAGGAAAGGAAGGAAAATAGGGATAGGAAAAGAAAAAAAAGGCTGAGGTGAGGTAGGAAAAATGGTCAGCAAGTGAAAATGTTTAGTTCTCAAATAAAATCAGCAACAGTATCAGTTAAAGAAAGCAGAATTTCATTGTAAGGACTGAAAAAAAAGTACAGTTTTCTCCATCATCGAATTAGTTAATTACCTGTATAAAATAATTACCATCACTTTTCTTTATCTCATTCTCTCCACAAAGTTGCTACACCTGCTTTGCCTTGAGATCACACCTGTAATATTTTGAAGCCACACCTGTAGTAGCATAAGAAAACTTGAGCCACACTACCACCACACCTCCACATCTCCCCCAGGTTGTAGCAACTCTTCCACCGCCGTCACACAATCCCTTCATCAACCTTATCAATTACAACCTACCGCTATAATCTTTTTCTATCGACACTTCCATCCACACACCGCCTCCATACCCTATACAAGCCTCGGCGTGTCAGTCAACCTGTTCCGGCCACGAGCCTTGTGGGCGTCCCTTTGGTTCCCTTCAGTCAAGGTTGCTTTTCACATATATAACTGAGGGACAGAAACGACTCCATTACACGTGTTCCAAGTCTATGTTACTGGAGTTGGCGTTCACGGACATTCAACGTGGCAGTTGTAATGAATGATAATGGTATTCATGATGTACCATACCATAGGCATCCGCTCGCCTCCTTAGGTTAGTGTGTCTATGTGCTGCAGATACAATAAAGATATACAATGAACATGTATATCACAATAGTTCTCCAGCACAGACAAGAACGACAACCAGTACTCGTATTGGGCGAGGCCACAACACCTCGCACCAACCTATCTGTCCTGACTCTTCCTCACCAAAAACCTTGCTGCCGTGACCTACGCTGCATGGAACGGAAACTTTCTATGCATGAAAAAAGAAACTGGCCATGACCAAAGCAATAAACACATATATAAATACATTAACAAACAAATGCATAACTAAATGAATAAATAATTGAGAAGTAAATGATAAGTAAATGTTTGTCAATTAAAACCCCGGAATATAAAACAGGTATAATTACAATCGTGTATGGACACTTCAATTTATGATGCCATGAAGAAGAGTTGAAGTCGTAGGAAATAGGAGAAATAAATGGAATGAAGTTATGTTCCAAATGCAATCAATAATAAGATTGAAAAAGTGAACTGAAAAGGGATGAAAGACGATCTTGTACAACGGCAGCAACGGAAAGCAGATGGAAGTATGCAGTTAACTTGTTGATAAGAAAGGACACTAACCATTACATTAACGAAGAAAGATACGAAGTTAAGTAACCATGCGACAGACTGTTGAAAATTGAAGATAATCACTTAAAGAAAGGAGTTGATAAGAGTCTTTGGATCTCCAATCATGCATTCACACCTGCACCACCATGAAACCACACCTGCACCACCATGAAACCACACCTGCACCACCATGAATCAAACCTGCACCACCATGAAACCACACCTGCACCATCATGAAACCACACCTGCACCGCCATGAAACCACACCTGCACCACCATGAAACCACACATGCACCACCATGAAACCACACCTGCACCACCATGAATCAAACCTGCACCACCATGAAACCACACCTGCACCACCATGAAACCACACCTGCACCGCCATGAAACCACACCTGCACCACCATGAAACCACACATGCACCACCATGAAACCACACCTGCACTACCATGAATCACACCTGCATCACCATGAAACCACACCTGCACCACCATGAATCACACCTGCACCACCATGAAACCACACCTGCACCACAATGAAACCACACCTGCACCACAATGAAACCACACCTGCACCACAATGAAACCACACCTGCACCACCATGAAACCACACCTGCACCACCATGAAACCACACCTACACCACCATGAAACCATACCTGCACCACAATGAAACCACACCTGCACCACAATGAAACCACACCTGTACCACCATGAAACCACACCTGCACCACAATGAAACCACACCTGTACCACCATGAAACCACACCTGCACCACCTTGAAACCACACCTGCACCACCATGAAACCACACCTGCACCACCATGAAACCACACATGCACCACCACGAAACCACATCTGTACCACCATGAAACCACACCTGCACCACCATGAAACCACACATGCACCACCATGAAACCACACATGCACCACAATGAAACCACACCTGCACCACCATGAAACCACACATGCACCACAATGAAAACACACCTACACCACCATGAAACCACACCTGCACCACCATGAAACCACACCTGCACCACAATGAAACCACACATGCACCACAATGAAACCACACCTGTACCACAATGAAACCACACCTGCACTACAATGAAACCACACCTGCACCACCATGAAACCACACCTGCACCACCATGAAATCACACCTGCACCACAATGAAACCACACCTACACCACAATGAAACCACACCTGCACCACAATGAAACCACACCTGCACCACAATGAAACCACACCTGCACCACAATGAAACCACACCTGCACCACAATGAAACCACACCTGCACCACCATGAAACCACACCTGCACCACAATTAAACCACACCTGCACCACAATGAAACCACGCTTGCATTGTCGTCAGAGGTACAACACTCCTTGACTCTCCTTCCTTCTGGCTATATCCAGCTCATACCAAGCTTCTCCGATACCCCGTTACAAGAGATCCGGGTTTTTTCTTTTTATGTCCCCGTGGAGTGGGTGTAAGAGGAGGAGGAGGAGGAGGAAGAAGAAGAGGAGAAGAAGAGGAGGAGAGCAACAGCAGCCGAGTGGAGGAGAAGCAGGGAGGGGAAGGGAGCGAACGAGGTCAGGATGGAGAGAAGGGTGTCAACATATGAAAGGAGGTACAAGAGAAAGGTGAGAGGGGTTAGGTGCGAACAGGAGTGGATGAGAAGTGGAGGAAAAGTGAAGGAAAGGAAGGTGAGAAAAGGGGAGGAGAAAGAAGAGAACAGGATGGGAAAGGAAGGAAAAGGAAGGGAAGGGAAGGAAAGGGAAGGGAAGGAAAGGGAAGGGAAGGAAAGGGAAGGGAAGGAAAGGAAAACAAAGGAAAAGAAAGGGAACGGAACGGAACAGAACGGAATGGAATGGAAGGGAAGGGAAGAGAACGATAACAAAAGTTGAAACACTGGTTAATAATAGTGTTTTGGAGAAAAGTTTGGAGGTGGTGGAATTGGGAGCACAGTGACGTAAACAATTAAGGCAATTAATATTTCGAAAGACGTTAAGGAAAATACCCCAAAGGAAGAGACATTATGTACATACTATTGCCACTAAAAAGAAAACCTTATAGATACTTCTCCATTTAATTTTGGCATAACAATTGAAAAAAAAAAAAAGAGTAAAGAAGTGAAGCAGAAAGAAAGTAATAAACTTAAGAAGATGAAGAGGCGGTAGTGAGGGGTGAAAACCTTTATCCAGGTAAGAGCCTTCTAGTGAAAAGTTCCCTCCATTAATTAGCAGGTAACTTGAGGTAAGCCACGTGCTGATTAGAGGCTCCTCTGTCACTCCTTCTGCAGGGCAACCGGCGCCATGGTTCTCTGCGTGACTCCAACCAATCCCTTCCCTGCCACTCAGTCGCGTTCACCCTTCCCCTTCTTTTCCCCTTCACCTTCCTTTCCCTTTCTCTTCCCCTGCCACGCCGCCGGGTTAGTGTGTGAAGTGTCAGGCGCACAGAACAAGGGTGTTGCATCACAAAGGAGTACAAAGGAGTACAAAGGAAGAACAGACATCAACAGGAGGAAAAGGAGGAACTATAGATGACAGAATGAAAAGGGTAAAAAGAGAATCAAGGGAAGGTAAATAAAGAGGAGAAAAGGCTTATAGGGCGCAAAAGATTTATATTTGAGAACATTTATGAAGTGTGAATATATGGAAGGAAGAACAAATTGAATGGAAGCTGTGAAAATAAGACCAAATCTTCCACATGCATTAAGGAAGAAGGTCTTAGCTAGCAGGAAACACTTGAACATTACGTAAGGATAGTGTCTGCAATTCTAAGGTAATGACAATGACTATGTGAAAAGCAAGGAAGCTCTTTCAAAGTGTACACACAGCTATGATATGGGAATAGATATACTAAAAATAGAGATACTGGGATTACCAAAATTATTTAGGGAAAGTGATGGCTGTATGATAAATGGATAGATAAAAAAATAACGAGATTAATGGCACGATGTATTTTGTCTCAATTATATCAACGTAATTAAAGTGCAGCCAATCAGTGTAAATGCAATAAAAATATACATTCCAAAAGGCAATGGAGGAAAGGTGAAACGGTTCAACGCTTACGTACATAAGACTCAATATAATGTTGCAGAAGACTCAATATAATGTTGCAGTATGAGGTGACAGAGACCTGTGATTCTTATCATTTGCAAAATTCAAAACTGCTGGAAAATAATGTTACGTGTTCCTGCACACACGAAGCTCCTCACTTTGTCTTTCCACCACTTTCAAAGTTTGATGAAAAACAACCTTTGCTCTACTTGGTGTCAACCACAGAGCAAGAGAGAGAGAGAGAGAGAGAGAGAGAGAGAGAGAGAGAGAGAGAGAGAGAGAGAGAGAGAGGAGAGAGAGAGAGAGAGAGAGAGAGAGAGAGAAAGAGAGAGAGAGAGAGAGAGAGAGAGAGAGAGAGAGAGAGAGAGAGCGAGAGAGCGAGAGAGCGAGAGAGCGAGAGAGCGAGAGAGAGAGAGAGAGAGAGAGAGAGAGAGAGAGAGCGAGAGCGAGAGCGAGAGCGAGAGCGAGAGCGAGAGCGAGAGCGAGAGCGAGAGCGAGAGAGAGAGAGAGAGAGAGAGAGAGAGAGAGAGGAGAGAGAGAGAGAGAGAGATGCTGCCATTTTTCCTTGTATCTTATGAACACATCCTGGTTTAATATTTGCGGCAACTCAGGCTTGGTGAAGACTTTAATTATTCAAGAGTTTGTGTACGCAGATTACGTTTACTGCTCGCTTGGTGGGAGAGGCGAAGGGTAAGGTTCGGGGAGTATGGTGTCACAGCTTAACTACAATCTGATCACACACTATTCTTTTGCTGTCATTGTAAAAAGAAATGTAAGAGAACACTGATCTTTTCATATTATGCAATACTAACATCAACACTTCACATCGCCAAGGAATGAGCATCACACCTCTACGTATCGGTAAGTGGCCGACACACGCTCAACGATATGACTGTACTAGTGATGCTCATGTTTGTCTTTCGCCTGAACTGAAACCAAACGGAATCTAAAATTGGAAAGAAAGCAAACACATAATGTAAACCAAGCAAGTTCTCTTCAAAAATAAAACTTCCAGATAATATATAAAAGCAATTAGGATAACACACACACGGACACAAAAATACAATCAAACACACACACAAAAGGAGAATAATATCCAAGACATGAGGGTTCACAAGGATCAGAGTCGCCAGTTGGAGTGCGGCAGTGAAGGTGGCAGGCAGACTTGTCACACAAACCATCATGAACATCATTGTAAACTTGATAGATGATGAAGCTTCAATTAATACTCCTTCAGGTGTTATTCATCGTTGTACGGATCACGACAAGGAACACAGTGTCCAGGTTATATTGATGAAGTGGCACAGTCATCTTGGATAAGCTGATACAAACACAGCCACAGCTTGATGAATAAACTAAAGGCGAGTCCCAGTCTAAATTGCTGATGTACAGAACCGTCAGTCCTGTCCTTGCCACATTGTTGTTAGCGGCAGCTGTGTCTGATGTAGCGGCAGCACCGATGTTAGTGTAGTGGTGATGTCGATGGGTGACTCGCATCTCTGACGTACTGATGCAAGGCTTAGCACCGTCTCTGCCTCACGATTAGCACAGTCTCTGGTAGAGGCGTGGAACAGCAACAACATCTCTGATCAAACAATAAAGGTGCAGCTGAATGCCCTTGATAAAGCAGAGTACTGTTCATGATGTACTGATGTCAAGGGGCTGCACCGTTCCTGATGTACTGATGTCAAGGGGCTGCACCGTTCCTGATGTACTGATGTCAAGGGGCTGCACCGTTCCTGATGTACTGATGTCAAGGGGCTGCACCGTTCCTGATGTACTGATGTCAAGGGTCTGCACCGTTCATGATGTACTGATGTCAAAGGGCTGCACAGTTCCTGATGTACTGATGTTGAGGGGCTGCACCGTTCCTGGTGTACTGATGTCAAGGGGCTGCACCGTTCCTGATGTACTGATGTCAAGGGGCAGCACGGGCCTTAAGTATTTTTTATTCTATCCTTTACCCTTGGCCCAATGGAGGCCTTAGATGGTCGGCCTCCGCCCGTTAGTAGCACGGGTTAGAGAGGCTCATGCTGCCAGCGTAACCTCCTCGAACATATAGCTTTGCAGTCCCGTCGAGGATAGTGTTATGGCAGCATGTGGGTGACCTTAGGCCACTTGGTCAAGTGGCCAGCACGTGCCGAAGCTCGAACACGGGACCCTGAGCTGGTATGCCCGACCGCTAGCCACTAGGCCACCGTCATGTCCTTGAGGCACTACTGTCCAGGCATCAGCGTTCTTAATGTAGTGATGCAGGGACAGCTTGGTGTCTGATGAAGCAGCAACACCTATCCTGAGAACCTGATGTAACAACACATGGTAGATGCACTGCTGCACGGACACCACTGTTCCTGATGCAGTGCTGCACTTATAGAACCCTTTCTGAAGTAGGGCTCACACCATTCATGATGCACTGTTGCAAAAGAAGCACTTGATGCAGTGATGTACGTAACATCACAGTCACTGCCATACAGATGTAAGTACAAAACTATTCCTGGAGTAAAGGTAATACCGTCCCTGATGCACTGGAGTAGGGCAGCACCGTCCTTGATGAAGAGGCTGCTGTGGCACAACCACTCAGTCGTCGGGGTCAGGAACTTTACCTTCATATCACATGTAAAATTCAGGCCCCCGGCGTTTGAAGGGTGAACAGAGAGAAAGGAGCGCAGTAATCACAGTCCCGTCGTGACACTATCTTCCCTCTCCATTACACCTTCACTTTACTCCGCTCCAGTTAATTCATTTTCAGTATTTTCTTATGAAAAAATGTATGAAAGAAACATTATTCAAATGCGGAAATTTCTGCAAAATCACACGCCTGTAATTACACACCCACCCACACATACACAAAGAAAAAGACACATACATACACATATACATACACAAAAACACACCCACACACATTTTCAAACATGCCAATACACACACACACACACACACACACACACACACACACACACACACACACACACACACACACACACACACACACACACACACACACACACACACACACACACACACACACACAATTGTAGTTTGTTGTAATTGCTGCTGCTGCTGTTGTCGTCATTGTTGTTGTAATTGTTGTCGCTGCAATTGTTTTTGCTGCTGCTTTAGTTGTTATTGTTGCCATTGTTGTTGTTGTTGTTGTTGTTCTTGCTACTGTTATTGTTGTTGTTGTTGTTGTTGTTGTTGTTGTTGTTGTTGTTGTTGTTGTCGTTGTTACTGTTATTGTTATTTATGTTGCTGTCACTGTTATTGCTTTATCGTTGTTGTTTTTTCTTCTGTTGTTGTTTTGATGCTGCTGCTGCTGTTATTGCTGGTGTTGTTCTTGCTACTGTTGTTGTTGCTGTTTTTGTTATTGTTGATGTTGCTGCTGATGTTGTTGTTGTTGTTGTTGCTGCTGATGTTGATGTTGTTGTTACTGTTGCTGCTACTAATACTGCTGTTGGTGCTGGTTGTTGCTGTTGTAGTTGTTGCTGCTGCTCTTGATGCTGTTATTATTATTGTTGTTATCTTTGTATTATTATTATTGTTATTGTTATTATTATTATTATTATTATTATTATTATTATTATTATTATTATTATTATTATTATTATTATTATTATCATTATTAACATTATTGTTATTATTATTATTATTATTATTATTATTATTATTATTATTATTATTATTAATATTATTATTATCATTATTACTATTGTTATTATAATTATGATTATTATTATTATTATCATAATTATCAATAGTAATAGTCGTAGTAGCAGTAGTAGTTGTAGTTGTAGTTGTAGTTGTAGTTGTAGCTGTAGTTGTTGTTGGTGGTGGTGATGATGACATTGGAACAACTTTTGTTGTTGTTATTATTAGTAACGCTATTATTTTGCACAACTACTACTAAGGGTGTATTGATAGTAACAATCACAAGAAGAACAAGAACAACAGCGATAATAATGATGGTGATAATAATAATAATAATAATAATAATAATAATAATAATAATAATAATAATAATAATAATAATAATAATAATAAAAATAATAATAAAAATAATAATAAAAAAAAAAAATATATATATATATAATAATATTAATAATAATAATAATAATAATGATAATAATAATAATAACAATAATGAGGCCGTGTGCCTGCAGTAGATATGTTCGCCTCCATTGTTTTGGTCCGTCGTCAGTAAGAGTGAAGCCCTTTGCCCTCAGCTTCACACACACACACAGTACCCTCGACTTCCGTGTAATAACCTGCTCTCAGACCACACCGGAGACAAGGGCCTTTGAAGTCTGGACCATGAAAGAAAACAACATTCTCTAAGGGGTAACGATGCTACTGCGCCGCCGTGTTAACCTTTGTTTAGAGTCTGTCTCTATAGGACACCAGAGATATAAACTACGGAAATCTGTACTGAAAAGAAAAATTTTCTGTAAAGGTTTGGGGAAGGAACACAAGAGTGAACAGCCTTAGGAAATAAGTCTAAAAACAGCTACATCACATCATATGCCTGATAACCACAGACATGATGATAGTGTTATAAAAAAAATAATTTCTACCAAAAGTCAAGATAAAAGCGTGTCTACAAACTTGTTAGTATCACGATGTCTCTCCCGGAGGTAGTCTCAACAGGGTCATGGAAGAGGAGGGATGGAGGGAGGAGGACGGTGGGAGGAGGACGGTGGGAGGAGGTCGTCTAGAAGGTTTTCTAAGGGCTGGTGAGAGTTCTTCACACACAAAAGACTAGCCGCAGGTGGGCGGAGGTGGCGGAGGAGACGGTGACAGCGGTGGTGATGATTAATATTAAAAATACTACCACCAATGATGACGTTTTGGAAGCATATAGAAGTACCATCAACCTACTTCCTTGATGTTACACTGTGTCTGCCTGCCTATCTATCTATCTATCTATCTATCTATCTATCTATCTATCTATCTCTCTCTCTCTCTCTCTCTCTCTCTCTCTCTCTCTCTCTCTCTCTCTCTCTCTCTCTCTCTCTCTCTCTCTTCTCTTTCTCTTTCTCTTTCTCTTTTTTTTTTCTCTCTCTCTCTCTCTCTCTCTCTCTCTCTCTTTCTCTCTTTCTCTATTTCTCTCTCTCTCTCTCTCTCTCTCTCTCTCTCTCTCTCTCTCTCTCTCTCTCTCTCTCTCTCTCTCCTCTCTCTCTCTCTCTCTCTCTCTCCAGAGAGCGCTCACATTTTAAGGAAAATCTGACCGCTTCATGTGATTTTTACAAGTGGACTGCAGTGCCCGTAACGTTAATTAAACAGGACAGTTGGAGAAAGAACATTCTCTCTCTCTCTTTCTCTTTCTCTTTCTCTTTCTCTCTCTCTCTCTCTCTCTCTCTCTCTCTCTCTCTCTCTCTCTCTCTCTCTCTCTCTCTCTTTCACACACACACACACACACACACACACACACACACACACACACACACACACACACACACACACACACACACACACACACACACACACACACACACACACACACGCATACATACGCGCACGCACACACACACACACACACACACACACACACGCACGCGCACACACACACACACACACACACACACACACACACACACACACACACACACACACACACACACACACACACGATGGGGAAGGTCTCCTTGCCAATACTCAGCTGGAGATAACATGAAGGCCGGAGGCGCCTCGCTCTCCTTTCCTCTGCAGTGATCAGCGATATGTTGAAGTTCTGACAACAGAGGACCTCCCCTTCTCTAGCTCCCACGTCCTTCCTCTGGAGCCCATAAGGCTCCGCACCTTGGGATCGCCGCTCCTTCCATTTGACTCGCATGATAGAAGGGACGTCAAGCTTAGTGGTTCAAGTACCTCGCGAGGAAAAAATAGACACAATGGTGACCTAACAGAGGGACGGTGGAGTAGGTGCGCAGTAACGAGGTTGTGGGAACTAGGGAGATAAAGAGTCGCCGACGCACCCTGACATTTAGCCACAGAGTCATCATAACCTAACGCATACTACAGGTTCCCACTGAGTGACACCTAAAAGCTAAAATGGGGACACACGCTATAGCTGCGTGTTGCTGTGGGCGCTCGTCTCCAGTCACATCAGTCTTTGAGCCTGTGGTGGAAATTCATCCGTTACCCCAGGACACAGGGCCACTGTGACATCCAAGTTTCCACAGTTTACCTTCCCCAGGTTTTACCTAAGTACCTATATATCGACCAACCCTTTTTGGGAGGATGAACAGTTGGGTGAACTGTGCGCCGCCTGCCCTTGTCGGTGATCGAACTAGGACCAGTGGATTCGTAGTCAGACGTGCTAACCACTGCACCACTGAGGCGCCTAAGTAGCCCACTAAAGTTATGTCTCCAATGTACAATTGATGGTGTGCCGGACAAGTTCATGAATCATTCGTCTCGCTGCATTCACTGTTTGTTAACTTCTTCACATCAACATAGACATGCTCAACATCCTTCCGTCTCTTAAGCACTGCAAGGCCTCCTCAACGCGGCCAGACCACAGTGCTTGGCTTCGTTCCTAGTGTCTGCAAATCTGCCATTGTTGTCTCACTGTGTTGGATGCCGCAGGATGTGGCACAAGTGGTGCGGCAGTTTGCAGAGCCTTAAGGCAAGACAAAGGACTTGACTGGAGCTATCTGAACGGGGATTTAAGGCCTAAAATATTAAGAGCCTTAAAGGAGAGAATCGGCGCAGTAGGCCGTGTGAGTGCTTCAGGCGCGGCGATGAGTGCGGCGCCTTCCACTGCTGAAGACACGATATACCAAGCTGCTACCACCACACTCCACCGTCTCACCACCACACTCCACCGTCTCACCACCACACTCCACCGTCTCACCACCACACTCCACTGTCTCACTACCACACTCCACCGTCTCACCACCACACTCCACCGTCTCACCACCACACTCCACCGTCTCACCACCACACTCCACCGTCTCACTACCACACTCCACCGTCTCACCACCACACTCCACCGTCTCACCACCACACTCCACCGTCTCACTACCACACTCCACCGTCTCACCATCACACTCCACTGTCGCACCACCACACTCCACTGTCTCACCACCACATTCCACTGTCGCACCACCACATTCCACCATCTCACCACCACACATCACCATCCTAGCACCTCACCATTACTGACATGACACCATAACTACCTCACCACCATAACACCATCACACTTCACCATCATTCCGTTTTCATACTCAATCACCATCACACGACATACAAACTGCATCGTCTTACACAGTTATTGAGAGAGAATGAAAATCAGCCGTGCTAATAATATTTGTTCTAGACATATAATAAAAGATAGAGAGAGAGAGAGAGACAAAAAAAATTGCATTCGAAGGTTATAATCTAAGCAAACAAGAACTGCTTCATTGCCAAGTACTGTCCATGTCTTAAAACGTGAAACCACACAATGTTAATCTCCCGTTCAGTGTGTTGGAGTTCATTCATTTGATTAGTCAGGTTGTATAAGTTTAAGTCATCTTCCTACTCGATCCTCAATGCCGCTACTCACTCACCCTACAGTTGTCATGACACTTCCCGAACCTTAACTGTGCCACCTTTTT
>JAXIVD010005998.1:25000-26084 GCA_036785275.1 Cancer borealis
TATAGGAAGGAGCAGAAGGGAAGCAGGTGGTGATGGGGAAGCCAGACGTGTGTTTGTCGCTGCTTTTTGTATTGATTTTCCTCACGTGATGAAGGCGAGACATGAAACAGAGTGAATGAAGCTCCGAACATTGCAACGCAGGATTAAAAGCAGTCAAAACGGAACTCTTTGTGGAGCGCAATACATGAAGAAGTAGTGAAGCAGAATCGAAACACCGAATACGAAATACAATTCATACTTTATGGTCGACTTTTCTTACTCATAAAGATTTTAAAGTAATAAATACGGTAGTGACAAGGTAACGTTTTTCAGGGATAACTTGTTTTCTTTAATATTATAGAACACTTCTACTACTACTTATATATAATTATCTTTATCATTCTACTTACGTTTCCTTCCTTCACATAACAATAGAATAACAAGAGTAATGTTTATGGTACAAGGAAGGGGTTTCCATTCCCTCCTACAAGTTCAATTAAATAGTTGATCTATATCCAGCATTTTCTAGACACACCAGACAAACAGACACTACTTTCTAGAGTACGTCTCCTCGAGAACCACTACACAATGACTCTTTTGATCCTTTCACAATCAATACACTCCGTTTTCTACCAGTCTTCAGGTTCTAACACTCAACTCTGATCATACCGACGACAACGCATCACATAAAAAGAACAGTAAAACATCAACATCAGAGTAAAATTTAGGTACGTGAAGCTCAGTAATCGGGGAGACTCACCTGTGTCCTGTTGCCTCACGTACCGTTGACGCCTCACACCTGTACCACAACAAAAGGAAGGAGTGAAAACAAAGTGTGGTTGGGTACTCACACGGAGAAGTGGTAGAGGAAGCATTTCCATCCTGTTGGTCTTTCCAGGAAGTTATAGACGCGGCCCTGGAAGGTGGTCTTGACTGTCTTCCTCTCCTTCATGGCGTACCGTCCTTCCCACATTGTGCGAGCCTCCATCACCGAGGACACAAGACCGCCTGCAACATCCACACACACGCAACCATCAGGCTCGCTGGGCTGTCCTCATTCACCTGCTAAAATAGTCTCTATAAAAAGTATCAACTCATCTGTCAT
>JAXIVD010005999.1:0-2500 GCA_036785275.1 Cancer borealis
CACACACACACACACACACACACACACACACACACACACACACACACATGCACACACACACACACATGCACACACACACACACACACACATACACACACACACACACACACACACACACACACACACACACACACACACACACACATGCACACACACACACACACACACACACACACACACACACACACACACACACACACACACACACACACACACACACACACACACACACATATCAGATCGCCTGCTCAGCTACGTACTACATTTGTATTAATCAATTTTCTGCTTTATGAAACGAAACGAGAGAGAGAGAGAGAGAGAGAGAGAGAGAGAGAGAGAGAGAGAGAGAGAGAGAGAGAGAGAGAGAGAGAGAGAGAGAGAGAGAGAGAGAGAGAGAGAGAGAGAGAGAGAGAGAGAGAGAGAGAGAGAGCAAGTGTGTTTCAGTAATAATATTGTGTCGCCAGAATGTCTCGCTGATAAGCCTCAAAAAACGTAATCAAAATAGAATCTTGCCGAGGGAAATATTGGAGAGGACAAAAAGAGCAACGCAATGTACTCCATCTGGGTGACGGTTGTTTTTACGTCGTCCAGGATGTAATTAAGTTTTTGTGCGATGCCTCTTGGGGCTTCGTCGTGCGGGTCGTCTGCTTACACTAGACTCTGTAGGGTGTTACGTGCGCTGCCTCACCCTTGCACCCTGGACGATTTCTTAAGGTAGTGTGAGGCTGTCAACTCCCTTCCTGCATGTCTGTCTCCCTGGCTACACGAAAGGAGACTCAGCTATGCACTAATTTCAGTTGCGCCGATATGAAAAAACAAAAACTATAACGCTAAGTCATCGTCTGCTTTCAAACTAATGAGCTTAAAATTTTTGCTGAGCTCAGATTAAATTCCTACCCGCCTCCGACCCTGAAAAAAACCGACGACGACTCAACTTCTATCATAACCAAATTCATGTTACACAAACTTGGGTTCAGACAAACTTGAACCCTCACAAACTTAAGTCAGACTCCAGTGACTGTCCTCCTCTTCCCTCCTGCCACTTGCACGATGCCTTCAGAACACATTGTTATCAGCTCACACACACCAAACCACCCACCCACCCACCCACCTATCTATCTAACAATCAGCTAAGCAAACAAACAGCCAGCCATCTACCTAGCAAACCAGACTGTCAGCCAGCCAGCCATCTACCTAGCAAACCAGCCAGCCAGCCACCTACCTAGCAAACCAGCCAGCCATCCACCTACCTAGCAAATCAGACAGTCAGCCAGCCAGCCACTTACCTAGCAAACCAGACAGCCAGCCACCTACCTAGCAAACCAAACAGCCAACCAGACAGCCAGCCAGCTATAAGCCATACAAACGAAGACACACACAGGCTTATTGATTAACAGAGAAACGGATAGATAGACAGCCAGCTACTCCACGAACCATCCAACCATCTATCCATCCAACAAGCGTAATATCTAAACAACCAATCAACCCAACAGATACTCAAACATCCATCCAGCTAACTAGGTAACTAAATGAATAAATAACCAACAAGTAATTTACAAACCAGCTCATTCAATCAACCGTAAAGGACAGTCACAATAAGTGTTTCAGTCATTCAGTCAATCAGCCATAGAGCAAGTTAACTGCTAATACATCAGTCAGTTAGCTATCGGAGGTCAGTTTACCCTGTCAGCCAACAACCAGATCGATGTATAGGACAGACAGATAAACAGACAAGACAGTCGACCTCCACATACATAACTACAGAATAAGAGACAGAGGAGGAAGCAGCCAAACAAGGAAAGTAAAGCAAACAACTACACAGACAACGAAATAATGCAGACAGACACGCAGACACGATTACAGACAGATCGAGACAAACAAAGCGACATAGACACAAAACATACATATAAATGGACAACCAGAAACATGCATAAAAACACACAGACAGAGAGACAGACAGACAGACAGACAGACAGACAGACAGACAGACAGACATACAGACAGACAGACAGACAAACAGACAAACAGACACACACACACACATACATACAAACAGACAGACAGACACAGCCATGCCACCACTACAGTGAGGAACATTCTATACAGTCAGAAACAACAAACAGGAGAACGACAACCAGGAAACGGATCCCAGAATGAGAATAACGACTGTAACGACAAGTACAACGACAGCAACAACGACGATGATGGCAAGAAGAGAGGAGAAGGGAAAGGAAGGAGGATGCAAGGAGGGATGAAGGAACGGAAGGGAGGTGGAGGCAGGGGAAGGCAAGGATAGGAGGCATGGAGAGGCGTCCTTCTTTATGAGTAGGAAGGAGGGAGGAGAGACAAGACACGAGACACGAAGAGGAAGGAAGTAGAGAACAGTAACTAATAAGATGTGAAGGGAAGACGAGCGACAACTAGACATGGAAGGTCATGGCCGCGTCAGGGAAGGAAAATATTACACCTTTGTGGATGAGAATAAGCAATGCTATTTTG